>JBAMCE010000630.1:0-188971 GCA_037075305.1 Drosophila kanekoi | reverse complement strand
ACTTGCGCCCCTAGGATGCAAATGCTGGAATAACAGGGTTCCTGGTATCTAAGACAAGTTTTGGTAAATCAGTTTTGGCGTCTATGGGGCTATATGTTTTAAGATTTAATAGTCGGGTGAGCCTGTTTGGCTTTGAGTTGCGCCCCTAGGATGCAAATGCTGGATTAACAGGGTTCCTGGTATCTGAAACAAGTTTTGGTAAGGCAATTTTGAGTTCCAGGTGAGGCTAATTGTGTTAAGACTTAATAGTCGGGTGAGACTATTTTGCTTTGACTTGCTCCCCTAGGATGCAAATGCTAGATTAACAGGGCTCCTGGTTTCTAAGGCAAGTTTTCGTAAAGCAGTTTTGGCAGCTACGTAAGTCTGTATGTTTTAAGATTAAATTGTCGGGTGAGCCTGTTTGGCTTTGACTTGCTCCCCTAGGCTCCACATGCCAGATTGGCGGGGCTCCTGGAATCTAAGACAAGTTTTGGTAAAACAGTTTTGACAGCTAGGTAAGGCTGTATGTTTTAAGATTAAATAGTCGGTTGAGCCTGTTTGGCTTTGAGTTGCGCCCCTAGGATGCAAATGCTGGATTAACAGGGTTCCTGGTATCTGAGACAAGTTTTGGTAAGGCAATTTTGAGTTCCAGGTGAGGCTAATTGTGTTAAGACTTAATAGTCGGGTGAGACTATTTTGCTTTGACTTGCTCCCCTAGACTCCACATGCAAGATTGGCGGGGCTCCTGGAATCTAAGACAAGTTTTGGTAAAACAGTTTTGGCAGCTACGTAAGTCTGTATGTTTTAAGATTAAATTGTCGGGTGAGCCTGTTTGGCTTTGACTTGCTCCCCTAGACTCCACATGCAAGATTGGCGGGGCTCCTGGAATCTAAGACAAGTTTTGGTAAAACAGTTTTGACAGCTACGTAAGTCTGTACGTTTTAAGATTTAATAGTCGGGTGAGCCTGTTTGGCTTCGACTTGCGCCCCTAGGATACAAATGCTGCATTAACAGGGTTCCTGGTATCTGAGACAAGTTTTGCTAAAGCAGCTTTGGCAACTACGTAAGTCTGTATGTTTTAAGATTAAATTGTCGGGTGAGCCTGTTTGGCTTTGACTTGCTCCTCTAGACTCCACATGCAAGATTGGCGGGGCTCCTGGAATCTAAGACAAGTTTTGGTAGAACAGTTTTGACAGCTAGGTAAGGCTGTATGCTTTAAGATTAAATAGTCGGGTGAGCGTGTTTGGCTTTGACTTGCGCCCCTAGGATGCAAATGCTGGAATAACAGGGTTCCTGGTATCTAAGACAAGTTTTGGTAAATCAGTTTTGGCGTCTATGGGGCTATATGTTTTAAGATTTAATAGTCGGGTGAGCCTGTTTGGCTTTGACTTGCGCTCCTAGGATGCAAATGCTGGATACACAGGGTTCTTGGTATCTGAAACAAGTTTCGGTAAGGCAATTTTGAGTTCCAGGTGCGGCTGAATGTGTTAAGATTTCATAGTCGGGTGAGGCTATTTGGCTTTGTATTGCTCCCCTAGGCTGCAAATGCTAGATTAACAGGGCTCCTGGTTTCTAAGGCAAGTTTTGGTAAAGCAGTTTTGGCAGCTACGTAAATCTGTATGTTTTAAGATTAAATTGTCGGGTGAGCCTGTTTGGCTTTGACTTGCTCCCCTAGGCTCCACATGCCAGATAGGCGGGGCTCCTGGAGTCTAAGACAAGTTTTGGTAAAACAGTTTTGACAGCTAGGTAAGGCTGTATGCTTTAAGATTAAATAGTCGGGAGAGCGTGTTTGGCTTTGACTTGCGCCCCTAGGATGCAAATGCTGGAATAACAGGGTTCATGGTATCTAAGACAAGTTTTGGTAAATCATTTTTGGCGGCCAGATGGGGCTATATGTTTTAAGATTTAGTAGTCGGGAGAGCCTGTTTGGCTTTGACTTGCGCCCCTAGGATGCAAATGCTGCATTAACAGGGTTCCTGGTATCTGAGACAAGTTTTGGTAAAGCAGCTTTGGCAACTATGTAAGTCTGTATGTTTTAAGATTAAATTGATGGGTGAGCCTGATTGGCTTTGACTTGCTCTCCTAGGCTCCACATGCCAGATTGGCTTGGCTCCTGGAATCTAAGACAAGGTTTGGTAAAACAGTTTTGACAGCTGGGCAAGGCTGTATGTTTTAAGATTAAATAGTCGGTTGAGCTTGTTTGGCTTTGAGTTGCGCCCCTAGGATGCAAATGCTGGATTAACAGGGTTCCTGGTATCTGAGACAAGTTTTGGTAAATCAATTTTGGCGGCCAGATGGGGCTATATGTTTTAAGATTTAGTAGTCGGTAGAGCCTGTTTGGCTTTGACTTGCGCCCCTAGGATGCAAATGCTGCATTAACAGGGTTCCTGGTATCTGAGACAAGTTTTGCTAAAGCAGCTTTGGCAACTACGTAAGTCTGTATGTTTTAAGATTAAATTGTCGGGTGAGCCTGTTTGGCTTTGACTTGCTCCCTTAGGCTCCACATGCCAGATTGGCTTGGCTCCTGGAATCTAAGACTAGGTTTGGTAAAACAGTTTTGACAGCTGGGCAAGGCTGTATGTTTTAAGATTAAATAGTCGGTTGAGCCTGTTTGGCTTTGAGTTGCGCCCCTAGGATGCAAATGCTGGATTAACAGGGTTCCTGGTATCTGAGACAAGTTTTGGTAAATCAGTCTTGGCGGCCAATTAAATAGTCGGATGAGCCTGTTTGGCTTTGACTTGCTCCCCTAGGCTGCAAATGCTAGATTAACAGGGCTCCTGGTTTCTAAGGCAAGTTTTGGTAAAGCAGTTTTGGCAGCTACGTAAATCTGTATGTTTTAAGATTAAATTGTCGGGTGAGCCTGTTTGGCTTTGACTTGCTCCCCTAGGCTACACATGCCAGATAGGCGGGGCTCCTGGAGTCTAAGACAAGTTTTGGTAAAACAGTTTTGACAGCTAGGTAAGGCTGTATGCTTTAAGATTAAATAGTCGGGAGAGCGTGTTTGGCTTTGACTTGCGCCCCTAGGATGCAAATGCTGGAATAACAGGGTTCATGGTATCTAAGACAAGTTTTGGTAAATCATTTTTGGCGGCCAGATGGGGCTATATGTTTTAAGATTTAATAGTCGGGAGAGCCTGTTTGGCTTTGACTTGCGCCCCTAGGATGCAAATGCTGCATTAACAGGGTTCCTGGTATCTGAGACAAGTTTTGCTAAAGCAGCTTTGGCAACTACGTAAGTCTGTATGTTTTAAGATTAAATTGTCGGGTGAGCCTGTTTGGCATTGACCTGCTCCCTTAGGCTCCACATGCCAGATTGGCTTGGCTCCTGGAATCTAAGACAAGGTTTGGTAAAACAGTTTTGACAGCTGGGCAAGGCTGTATGTTTTAAGATTAAATAGTCGGTTGAGCCTGTTTGGCTTTGAGTTGCGCCCCTAGGATGCAAATGCTGGATTAACAGGGTTCCTGGTATCTGAAACAAGTTTTGGTAAGGCAATTTTGAGTTCCAGGTGAGGCTAATTGTGTTAAGACTTAATAGTCGGGTGAGACTATTTTGCTTTGACTTGCTCGCCTAGGCTGCAAATGCTAGATTAACAGGGCTCCTGGTTTCTAAGGCAAGTTTTCGTAAAGCAGTTTTGGCAGCTACGTAAGTCTGTATGTTTTAAGATTAAATTGTCGGGTGAGCTTGTTTGGCTTTGACTTGCTCCCCTAGGCTCCACATGCCAGATTGGCGGGGCTCCTGGAATCTAAGACAAGTTTTGGTAAAACAGTTTGACAGCTAGGTAAGGCTGTATGCTTTAAGATTAAATAGTCGGGTAAGCGTGTTTGGCTTTGACTTGCGCCCCTAGGATGCAAATGCTGGAATAACAGAGTTCCTGGTATCTAAGACAAGTTTTGGTAAATCAATTTTGGCGGCCAGATGGGGCTATATGTTTTAAGATTTAATAGTCGGGTGAGCCTGTTTGGCTTCGACTTGCGCCCCTAGGATACAAATGCTGCATTAACAGGGTTCCTGGTATCTGAGACAAGTTTTGCTAAAGCAGCTTTGGCAACTACGTAAGTCTGTATGTTTTAAGATTAAATTGTCGGGTGAGCCTGTTTGGCTTTGACTTGCTCCCTTAGGCTCCACATGCCAGATTGGCTTGGCTCCTGGAATCTAAGACAAGGTTTGGTAAAACAGTTTTGACAGCTGGGTAAGGCTGTATGTTTAAAGATTAAATAGTCGGTTGAGCCTGTTTGGCTTTGAGTTGCGCCCCTAGGATGCAAATGCTGGATTAACAGGGTTCCTGGTATCTGAAACAAGTTTTGGTAAGGCAATTTTGAGTTCCAGGTGAGGCTAATTGTGTTAAGACTTAATAGTCGGGTGAGACTATTTTGCTTTGACTTGCTCCCCTAGGCTGCAAATGCTAGATTAACAGGGCTCCTGGTTTCTAAGGCAAGTTTTCGTAAAGCAGTTTTGGCAGCTACGTAAGTCTGTATGTTTTAAGATTAAATTGTCGGGTGAGCCTGTTTGGCTTTGACTTGCTCCCCTAGGCTCCACATGCCAGATTGGCGGGGCTCCTGGAATCTAAGACAAGTTTTGGTAAAACAGTTTGACAGCTAGGTAAGGCTGTATGCTTTAAGATTAAATAGTCGGGTGAGCGTGTTTGGCTTTGACTTGCGCCCCTAGGATGCAAATGCTGGAATAACAGGGTTCCTGGTATCTAAGACAAGTTTTGGTAAATCATTTTTGGCGGCCAGATGGGGCTGTATGTTTTAAGATTTAATAGTCGGGAGAGCCTGTTTGGCTTTGTCTTGCTCCCCTAGGCTGCAAATGCTGCATCAACAGGGTTCCTGGTATCTGAGACAAGTTTTGCTAAAGCAGCTTTGGCAACTACGTAAGTCTGTATGTTTTAAGATTAAATTGTCGGGTGAGCCTGTTTGGCTTTGACTTGCTCCCTTAGGCTCCACATGCCAGATTGGCTTGGCTCCTGGAATCTAAGACAAGGTTTGGTAAAACAGTTTTGACAGCTGGGCAAGGCTGTATGTTTTAAGATTAAATAGTCGGTTGAGCCTGTTTGGCTTTGAGTTGCGCCCCTAGGATGCAAATGCTGGATTAACAGGGTTCCTGGTATCGGAAACAAGTTTTGGTAAGGCAATTTTGAGTTCCAGGTGAGGCTGAATGTGTTAAGACTTAACAGTCGGGTGAGACTATTTTGCTTTGACTTGCTCCCCTAGGCTGCAAATGCTAGATTAACAGGGCTCCTGGTTTCTAAGGCAAGTTTTGGTAAAGCAGTTTTGGCAGCTACGTAAGTCTGTATGTTTTAAAATTAAATTGTCGGGTGAGCCTGTTTGGCTTTGACTTGCTCCCCTAGGCTCCATATGCCAGATTGGCGGGGCTCCTGGAATCTAAGACAAGTTTTGGTAAAACAGTTATGACAGCTAGGTAAGGCTGTATGCTTTAAGATTAAATAGTCGGGAGAGCGTGTTTGGCTTTGACTTGCGCCCCTAGGATGCAAATGCTGGAATAACAGGGTTCATGGTATCTAAGACAAGTTTTGGTAAATCATTTTTGGCGGCCAGATGGGGCTATATGTTTCAAGATTTAGTAGTCGGGAGAGCCTGTTTGGCTTTGACTTGCGCCCCTAGGATGCAAATGCTGCATTAACAGGGTTCCTGGTATCTGAGACAAGTTTTGCTAAAGCAGCTTTGGCAACTACGTAAGTCTGTATGTTTTAAGATTAAATTGTCGGGTGAGCCTGTTTGGCTTTGACTTGCTCCCTTAAGCTCCACATGCCAAATTGGCTTGGCTCCTGGAATCTAAGACAAGGTTTGGTAAAACAGTTTTGACAGCTGGGCAAGGCTGTATGTTTTAAGATTAAATAGTCGGTTGAGCCTGTTTGGCTTTGAGTTGCGCCCCTAGGTTGCAAATGCTGGATTAACAGGGTTCCTGGTATCTGAAACAAGTTTTGGTAAGGCAATTTTGAGTTCCAGGTGAGGCTAATTGTGTTAAGACTTAATAGTCGGGTGAGACTATTTTGCTTTGACTTGCTCCCCTAGGCTGCAAATGCTAGATTAACAGGGCTCCTGGTTTCTAAGGCAAGTTTTCGTAAAGCAGTTTTGGCAGCTACGTAAGTCTGTATGTTTTAAGATTAAATTGTCGGGTGAGCCTGTTTGGCTTTGACTTGCTCCCCTAGGCTCCACATGCCAGATTAGCGGGGCTCCTGGAATCTAAGACAAGTTTTGGTAAAACAGTTTGACAGCTAGGTAAGGCTGTATGCTTTAAGATTAAATAGTCGGGTGAGCGTGTTTGGCTTTGACTTGCGCCCCTAGGATGCAAATGCTGGAATAACAGAGTTCCTGGTATCTAAGACAAGTTTTGGTAAATTAATTTTGGCGGCCAGATGGGGCTATATGTTTTAAGATTTAATAGTCGGGTGAGCCTGTTTGGCTTCGACTTGCGCCCCTAGGATACAAATGCTGCATTAACAGGGTTCCTGGTATCTGAGACAAGTTTTGGTAAATCAGTTTTCGCGGCCAGATGGGGCTATATGTTTTAGGATTAAATAGTCGGATGAGCCTGGTTAACTTTAACTGGCTCCCCTAGGGTGTACATGCCAGCTTGGCGGGGCTCCTGGAATCTAAGACAAGTTTTGGTAAAACAGTTTTGACAGCTAGGTAAGGCTGTTTGGCTTTGACTTGCGCTCCTAGGATGCAAATGCTGGATAAACAGGGTTCTTGGTATCTGAAACAAGTTTTGGTAAGGCAATTTTGAGTTCCAGGAGAGGCTGAATGTGTTAAGATTAAATAGTCGGGTGACCGTGTTTGGCTTTGACTTGCGCCCCTAGGATGCAAATGCTGGAATAACAGGGTTCCTGGTATCTAAGACAAGTTTTGGTAAATCAGTTTTGGCGTCTAAGGGGCTATATGTTTTAAGATTTAATAGTCGGGTGAGCCTGTTTGGCTTTGACTTGCGCTCCTTGGATGCAAATGCTGCATAAACAGGGTTCTTGGTATCTGAAAAAAGTTTTGGTAAGGCAATTTTGAGTACCAGGTGAGGCTGAATGTGTTAAGATTTAATAGTCGGGTGAGGTTTTTTGGCTTTGTCTTGCTCCCCTAGGCTGCAAATGCTAGATTAACAGGGTTCCTGGTATCTGAGACAAGTTTTGGTAAATCAGTTTTGGCGGCCAGATGGGGCTATATGTTTTAGGATTAAATAGTCGGATGAGCCTGTTTGGCTTTGACTTGCTCCCCTAGGCTGTACATGCCAGATTGGCGGGGCTCCTGGAATCTAAGACAAGTTTTGGTAAAACAGTTTTGACAGCTAGGTAAGGTTGTATGCTTTAAGATTAAGTAGTCGGATGAGCGTGTTTGGCTTTGACTTGCGCCCCTAGGATGCAAATGATGGAATAACAGGGTTTCTGGTATCTAAGACAAGTTTTGGTAAATCAGTTTTGGAGGCCAGATGGGGCTATATGTTTTAAGATTTAATAGTCGGGTGAGCCTGTTTGGCTTTGACTTGCGCCCCTAGGATGCATATGATGTATAACCAGGGTTCCTGGAATCTGAGACAAGTTTTGGTAAAGCAATTCTGAGTTCCAGGTGAGGCTGAATGTGTTCAGACTTAATAGTCGGGTGAGACTATTTTGCTTTGACTTGCTCCCCTAGGCTGCAAATGCTAGATTAACAGGGCTCCTGGTTTCTAAGGCAAGTTTTGGTAAAGCAGTTTTGGCAGCCAGATGGGGCTGTATGTTTTAAGATTAAATTCTCGGGTGAGCCTGTTTGGTTTTGAATTTCTCCCCTAGGCGGCACATGCCAGATTGGCGGGGCTCCTGGAATCTAAAAAAAGTTTTGGTAAAACAGTTTTAACAGCTACGTAAGTCTGTATGTTTTAAGTTAAAATAGTCGGGTGAGTCTCTTTGACTTTGACTTGCTTCCCTAGTATTCAAATGCTGGATTAACAGGGTTCCTGGTATCTGAGACAAGTTTTGGTAAATCAGTTTTGGCGGCCAGATGGGGCTATATGTTTTAAAAATTTAACAGTCGGGTGAGACTATTTTGCTTTGTCTTGCTCCCCTAGGCTGCAAATGCAAGATTATCAGGGTTCCGGGTAACTGAGATAAGTTTTGGTAAATCAGTTTTGGCGGCAAGATGGGGCTATATGTTTTAGGATTAAAGAGTCGGATGAGCCTGTTTGGCTTTGACTTGCTCCCCTAGGCTGTACATGCCAGATTGGCGGGGCTCCTGGAATCTAAGACAAGTTTTGGTAAAACAGTTTTGACAGCTAGGTAAGGCTGTATGCTTTAAGATTAAATACTCGGGTGAGGGTGTTTGGCTTTGACTTGCGCCCCTAGGATGCAAATGCTGGAATAACAGGGTTCCTGCTATCTAAGACATGTTTTGGTAAGTCAGTTTTGAGTTCCAGGTGTGGCTGAATGAGTTAAAATTTAATAGACGGGTGAGGCTATTTGGCTTTGTTTTGCTCCCCTAGGCTGCAAATGCTAGATTAACAGTGTACCTGGTATCTGAGACAAGTTTTGATAAAACAGTTTTGACAGCTAGGTAAGGCTGTATGCTTTAAGATTAAATACTCGGGTGAGGGTGTTTGGCTTTGACTTGCGCCCCTAGGATGCAAATGCTGAAATAACAGGGTTCCTGGTATCTAAGACATGTTTTGGTAAGTCAGTTTTGAGTTCCAGGTGTGGCTAAATGAGTTAAAATTTAATAGTCGGGTGAGGCTATTTGGCTTTGTTTTGCTCCCCTAGGCTGCAAATGCTAGATTAACAGGGTTCCTGGTATCTGAGACTAGTTTTGGTAAATCAGTCTTGGCCGCCAGATTGGGCTATATGTTTTAGGACTAAATAGTCTGATGAGCCTGTTTCGCTTTGACTTGCTCCCCTAGGCTACAAATGCTAGATTAACAGGACTCCTGGTTTCTAAGGCAAGTTTTGGTAAAGCAGTTTTGGCAGCTACGTAAGTATGTATCTTTTAAGATTAAATTGTCGGATGAGCCTGTTTGGCTTTGACTTGCTCCCCTAGGCTTCACATGCCAGATTGGCGGGGCTCCTGGAATCTAAGACAAGTTTTGGTAAAACAGTTTTGACAGCTAGGTAAGGCTGTATGCTTTAAGATTAAATAGTCGGGTGAGCGTGTTTGGCTTTGACTTGCGCCCCTAGGATGCAAATGCTGGAATAACAGGGTTCCTGGTATTTAAGACAAGTTTTGGTAAATCAGTTTTGGCGTCTATGGGGCTATATAATTTAAGATTTAATAGTCGGGTGAGCCTGTTTGGCTTTGACTTGCGCTCCTAGGATGCAAATGCTGGATAAACAGGGTTCTTGGTATCTGAAACAAGTTTTGGTAAGGCAATTTCGAGTTCCAGGTGAGGCTGAATGTGTTAAGATTTAATAGTCGGGTGGGGCTATTTGGCTTTGCCTTGCTCCCCTAGGCTGCAAATGCTAGATTAACAGGGTTCCTGGTATCTGAGACAAGTTTTGGTAAAACAGTTTTGACAGCTAGGTAAGGCTGTATGCTTTAAGATTAAATAGTCGGGTGAGCGTGTTTGGCTTTGACTTGCGCCCCTAGGATGCAAATGCTGGAATAACAGGGTTCCTGGTATTTAAGACAAGTTTTGGTAAATCAGTTTTGGCGTCTATGGGGCTATATAATTTAAGATTTAATAGTCGGGTGAGCCTGTTTGGCTTTGACTTGCGCTCCTAGGATGCAAATGCTGGATAAACAGGGTTCTTGGTATCTGAAACAAGTTTTGGTAAGGCAATTTCGAGTTCCAGGTGAGGCTGAATGTGTTAAGATTTAATAGTCGGATGAGCCTGGTTGGCTTTGACTTGCTCCCCTAGGCTGTACATGCCAGATTGGCGGGGCTCCTGGAATCTAAGACAAGTTTTGGTAAAGCAGTTTTAACAGCTTCGTAAGTCTGTATGTTTTAAGTTTAAATAGTCAGGTGAGTCTGTTTGACTTTGACTTGCTCCCCTAGGATGCAAATGCTGGATTAACAGGGTTCCTGGTATCTGAGACAAGTTTTGGTAAATCAGTTTTGGCGGCCAGATGGGGCTATATGTTTTAAAATTTAATAGTCGGGTGAGACTACTTGGCTTTGTCTTGCTCCCCTAGGCTGCAAATGCTAGATTAACAGGGTTCCTGGTAACTGAGATAAGTTTTGGTAAATCAGTTTTGGCGGCAAGATGGGGCTATATGTTTTAGGATTAAATAGTCGGATGAGCCTGTTTGGCTTTGACTTGCTCCACTAGGCTGCACATGCCAGATTGGCGGTGCTCTTGGAATCTAAGACAAGTTTTGGTAAAGCAGTTTTGACAGCTAGGTAAGGCTGTATGCTTTAAGATTGAGCGTGTTTGGCTTTGACTTGCGCCCCTAGGATGCAAATGCTGGAATAACTGGGTTCCTGGTATCTAAGACAAGTTTTGGTAAATCATTTTTGGCGGCAAGATGGGGCTATATGTTTTAAGATTTAATAGTCGGGAGAGCCTTTTTGGCTTTGACTTGCGCCCCTAGCATGCAAATAATGCATTAACAGGGTTCCTGGTATCTGAGACAAGTTTTGGTAGAGCAGCTTTGGCAACTACGTAAGTCTGCATGTTTTAAGATTAAATTGTCTGGTGAGCCTGTTTGGCTTTGACTTGCTCCCTTAGGCTCCACATGCCAGATTGGCTTGGCTCCTGCAATCTAAGACAAGGTTTGGTAAAACAGTTTTGACAGCTGGGCAAGACTGTATGTTTTAAGATTAAATATTCGGTTCAGCCTGTTTGGCTTTGAGTTGCGCCCCTAGGATGCAAATGCTGGATTAACAGGGTTCCTGGTATCTAAGACATGTTTTGGTAAGTCAGTTTTTTCGGCCAGATGGGGCTATATGTTTTAAGATTTAATAGTTTGGTGAGCCTGTTTGGCTTTGACTTGCGCCCCTAGGATGCAAATGCTGGATTAACAGGGTTCCTGGTATCTGAGACAAGTTTTGTTAAGGCAATTTTGAGTTCCAGGTGTGGCTGAATGAGTTCAAATTTAATAGTCGGGTGAGGCTATTTGGCTTTGTTTTGCTCCCCTAGGTTGCAAATGCTAGATTAACAGGGTTCCTGGTATCTGAGACAAGTTTTGGTAAATCAGTCTTGGCGGCCAGATGGGGCTATATGTTTTAGTATTAAATAGTCGGCTGAGCCTGTTTGGCTTTGACTTGCTCCCCTAGGCTGCAAATGCTGGATTAACAGGGTTCCTGGTATCTGAGACAAGTTTTGGTAAGGCAATTTTGAGTTACAGGTGAGGCTGAATGTGTTAAGACTTAATAGTCAGGTGAGACTCTTTTGCTTTGACTTGCTCCCCTAGGCTGCAAATGCTAGATTAACAGGGCTCCTGGTATCTATGACAAGTTTTGGTAAAGCAGTTTTGGCAGCCAGATGGGGCTGTATGTTTTATGATTAAATTGTCGGGTGAGCCTGTTTGGCTTTGAACTGCGCCCCTAGGATGGAAATGCTGGATTAACAGGGTTCCTGGTATCTGACACAAGTTTTGGTAAAGCAGTTTTGGCAGCTACGTAAGTCTGTATGTTTTAAGATTAAATTGTCGGGTGAGCCTGCTTGGCTTTGACCTGCTCCCCTAGGCACCACATGCCAGATTGGCGGGGCTCCTGGAATCTAAGACAAGTTTTGGTAAAACAGTTTTGACAGCTAGGTAAGGCTGTATGCTTTAAGATTAAATAGTCGGGTGAGCGTGTTTGGCTTTGACTTGCGCCCCTAGGATGCAAATGCTGGAATAACAGGGTTCCTGATATCTAAGACATGTTTTGGTAAGTCAGTTTTGGCGGCCAGATGGGGCTATATGTTTTAAGATTTAATAGTCGGGTGAGCCTGTTTGGCTTTAACTTGCGCTCCAAGGATGCAAATGCTGGATAAACAGGGTTCTTGGTATCTGAAACAAGTTTTGGTAAGGCAATTTTGAGTTCCAGGTGAGGCTGAATGTGTTAAGATTTAATAGTCGGGTGAGGCTAATTGGCTTTGTCTTGCTCCCCTAGGCTGCAAATGCTAGATTAACAGGGTTCCTGGTATCTGAGACAAGTTTTGGTAAATCAGTTTTGGCGGCCAGATGGGGCTATATGTTTTAGGATTTAATAGTCGGGTGAGCCTGTTTGGCTTTGACTTGCTCCCCTAGGCTCCACATGCCAGGTTGGCGGGGCTTCTGGAATCTAAGACAAGTTTTGGTAAAACATTTTTGACAGCTAGGTAAGGCTGTATGCTTTAAGATTAAATAGTCGGATGAGCCTGGTTGGCTTTGACTTGCTCCCCTAGGCTGTACATTCCAGATTGGCGGGGCTCCTGGAATCTAAGACAAGTTTTGGTAAAACAGTTTTGACAGCTCTTACCTAGCTGTATGCTTTAAGATTAAGTAATCGGATGAGCGTGTTTGGCTTTGACTTGCGCCCCTTGGATGCAAATGCTGGAATAACAGGGTTCCTGGTATCTAAGACAAGTTTTGGTAAATCAGTTTTGGCGGCCAGATGGGGCTATATGTTTTAAGATTTAATAGTCGGGTGAGCCTGTTTGGCTTTGACTTGCGCCCCTAGGATGCAAATGCTGGATAACCAGGGTTCCTGGAATCTGAGACAAGTTTTGGTAAGGCAATTCTGAGTTCCATGTGAGGCTGAATGTGTTCAGACTTTATAGTCAGGTGAGACTATTTTGCTTTGACTTGCTCCCCTAGGCTGCAAATGCTAGATTAACAGGGCTCCTGGTTTCTAATGCAAGTTTTGGTAAAGCAGTTTTGGCAGCCAGATGGGGCTGTATGTTTTAAGATTAAATTCTCGGGTGAGCCTGTTTGGTTTTGACTTTCTCCCCTAGGCGGCACATGCCAGATTGGCGGGGCTCCTGGAATCTAAAAAAGTTTTGGTAAAACAGTTTTAACAGCTACGTAAGTCTGTATGTTTTAAGTTTAAATAGTCGGGTGAGTCTGTTTGACTTTGACTTGCTCCCCTAGGATGCAAATGCTGGATTAACAGGGTTCCTGGTATCTGAGACAAGTTTTGGTAAATCAGTTTTGGCGGCCAGATGGGGCTATATGTTTTAAAATTTAATAGTCGGGTGAGACTATTTGGCTTTGTCTTGCTCCCCTAGGCTGCAAATGCTAGATTAACAGGGTTCCTGGTAACTGAGATAAGTTTAAGACTTAATAGTTTGGTGAGCCTGTTTGGCTTTGACTTGCGCCCCTAGGATGCAAATGCTGGATTAACAGGGTTCCTGGTATATGAGACAAGTTTTCGTAAGGCAATTTTGAGTTCCAGGTGTGGCTGAATGAGTTCAAATTTATTAGTCGGGTGAGGCTATTTGGCTTTGTTTTGCTCCCCTAGGCTGCAAATGCTAGATTAACAGGGTTCCTGGTATCTGAGACAAGTTATGGTAAATCAGTTTTGGCGGCCAGATGGGGCTATATGTTTTAGGATTTAATAGTCGGGTGAGCCTGTTTGGCTTTGACTTGCTCCCCTAGGCTCCACATGCCAGGTTGGCGGGGCTCCTGGAATCTAAGACAAGTTTTGGTAAAACAGTTTTGACAGCTAGGTAAGGCTGTATGCTTTAAGATTAAATAGTCGGGTGAGCGTGTTTGGCTTTGACTTGCGCCCCTAGGCTCCACATGCCAGGTTGGCGGGGCTCCTGGAATCTAAGACAAGTTTTGGTAAAACAGTTTTGACAGCTAGGTAAGGCTGTATGCTTTAAGATTAAATTGTCGGGTGAGCGTGTTTGGCTTTGACTTGCGTCCCTAGGATGCAAATGCTGGATTAACAGGGTTCCTGGTATCTAAGACAAGTTTTGGTAAATAAGTTTTGGCGTCTATGGGACTATATGTTTTAAGATTTAATAGTCGGGTGAGCCTGTTTGGCTTTGACTTGCGCTCCTAGGATGCAAATGCTGGATAAACAGGGTTCTTGGTATCTGAAACAAGTTTTGGTAAGGCAATTTTGAGTTCCAGGTGAAGCTGAATGTGTTAAGATTTAATAGTCGGGTGAGGCTAATTGGCTTGGTCTTGCTACCCTAGGCTGCAAATGCTAGATTAACAGGGTTCCTGGTATCTGAGACAAGTTTTGGTAAATCAGTTTTGGCGGCCAGATGGGGCTATATGTTTTAGGATTTAATAGTCGGGTGAGCCTGTTTGGCTTTGACTTGCTCCCCTAGGCTCCACATGCCAGGTTGGCGGGGCTCCTGGAATCTAAGACAAGTTTTTTGTAAAACAGTTTTGACAGCTAGGTAAGGCTGTATGCTTTAAGATTAAATAGTCGGATGAGCCTGGTTGGCTTTGACTTGCTCCCCTAGGCTGTACATTCCAGATTGGCGGGGCTCCTGGAATCTAAGACAAGTGGTAAAACAGTTTTGACAGGTAGGTAAGGTTGTATGCTTTAAGATTAAGTAATCGGATGAGCGTGTTTGGCTTTGACTTGCGCCCCTAGGATGCAAATGCTGGAATAATAGGGTTCCTGGTTTCTAAGACAAGTGTTGGTAAATCAGTCTTGGCGGCCAGATGGGGCTATATGTTTTAAGATTTAATAGTCGGGTGAGCCTGTTTGGCTTTGACTTGCGCCCCTAGGATGCAAATGCTGGATAACCAGGGTTCCTGGAATCTGAGACAAGTTTTGGTAAGGCAATTCTGAGTTCCATGTGAGGCTGAATGTGTTCAGACTTAATAGTCAGGTGAGACTATTTTGCTTTGACTTGCTCCCCTAGGCTGCAAATGCTAGATTAACAGGGCTCCTGGTTTCTAATGCAAGTTTTGGTAAAGCAGTTTTGGCAGCCAGATGGGGCTGTATGTTTTAAGATTAAATTCTCGGGTGAGCCTGTTTGGTTTTGACTTTTTCCCCTAGGCGGCACATGCCAGATTGGCGGGGCTCCTGGAATCTAAAAAAAGTTTTGGTAAAACAGTTTTAACAGCTACGTAAGTCTGTATGTTTTAAGTTTAAATAGTCGGGTGAGTCTGTTTGACTTTGACTTGCTCCCCTAGGATGCAAATGCTGGATTAACAGGGTTCCTGGTATCTGAGACAAGTTTTGGTAAATCAGTTTTGGCGGCCAGATGGGGCTATATGTTTTAAAATTTAATAGTCGGGTGAGACTATTTGGCTTTGTCTTGCTCCCCTAGGCTGCAAATGCTAGATTAACAGGGTTCCTGGTAACTGAGATAAGTTTTGGTAAATCAGTTTTGGCGGCAAGATGGGGCTGTATGTTTTAGGATTAAATAGTCGGATGAGCCTGTTTGGCTTTGACTTGCTCCACTAGGCTCTACATGCCAGATTGGCGGTGCTCCTGGAATCTAAGACAAGTTTTGGTAAAACAGTTTTGACAGCTAGGTAAGGCTGTATGCTTCAAAATAGAGCGTGTTTGGCTTTGACTTGCGCCCCTAGGATGCAAATGCTGGAATAACAGGGTTCCTGGTATCTAAGACAAGTTTTGGTAAATCAGTTTTGGCGGCCAGATGGGGCTATATGTTTTAAGATTTAATAGTCGGGTGAGCCTGTTTGGCTTTGACTTGCGCCCCTAGGATGCAAATGCTGGATAACCAGGGCTCCTGGAATCTGAGACAAGTTTTGGTAGGGCAATTCTGAGTTCCATGTGAGGCTGAATGTGTTCAGACTTAATAGTCGGGTGAGACTATTTTGCTTTGACTTGCTCCCCTAGGCTGCAAATGCTAGATTAACAGGGCTCCTAGTTTCTAAGGCAAGTTTTGGTAAATCAGTTTTGGCAGCCAGATGGGGCTGTATGTTTTAAGATTAAATTCTCGGGTGAGCCTGTTTGGTTTTGACTTTCTCCCCTAGGCGGCACAAGCCAGATTGGCGGGGCTCCTGGAATCTAAAAAAAGTTTTGGTAAAACAGTTTTACATAAGTCTGTATGTTTTAAGTTTAAATAGTCGGGTGAGTCTGTTTAACTTTGACTTGCTCCCCTAGGATGCAAATGCTGGATTAACAGGGTTCCTGGTATCTGAGACAAGTTTTGGTAAATCAGTTTTGGCGGCCAGATGGGGCTATATGTTTTAAAATATAATAGTCGGGTGAGACTATTTGGCTTTGTCTTGCTCCCCTAGGCTGCAAATGCTAGATTAACAGGATTAACAGGTGAGCGTGTTTGACTTTGACTTGCGCCCCTAGGATGCAAATGCTGGAATAACAGGGTTCCTATTATCTAAGACAAGTTTTGGTAAATCAGTTTTGGCGTCTATGGGGCTATATGTTTTAGGATTAAATAGTCGGATGAGCCTGATTGGCTTTGACTTGCTCCCCTAGGCTGCACATGCCAGATTGGCGGTGCTCCTGGAATCTAAGACAAGTTTTGGTAAAACAGTTTTGACAGCTAGGTAAGGCTGTATGCTTCAAGATTGAGCGTGTTAGGCTTTGACTTGCGCCCCTAGTATGCAAATGCTGGAATAACAGGGTTCCTGGTATCTAAGACAAGTTTTGGTAAATCATTTTTGGCGGCCAGATGGGGCAATATGTTTTAAGATTTAATAGTCGGGAGAGCCTGTTTGGCTTTGACTTGCGCCCCTAGCATGCAAATGCTGCATTAACAGGGTTCCTGGTATCTGAGACAAGTTTCGGTAAAGCAGCTTTGGCAACTACGTAAGTATGTATGTTTTAAGATTAAACTGTCGGGTGGGCCTGTTTAGCTTTGACTTGCTCCCTTAAGCTTCACATGCAAGATTGGCTTGGCTCCTGGAATCTAAGACAAGGTTTGGTAAAACAGTTTTGACAGCTGGGCAAGACTGTATGTTTTAAGATTAAATAGTCGGTTGAGCCTGTTTGGCTTTGAGTTGCGCCCCTAGGATGCAAATGCTGGATTAACAGTGTTCCTGGTATCTTAAACAAGTTTTGGTAAAGCAGTTTTGGCAGCTACGTAAGTCTGTATGTTTTAAGATTAAATTGTCGGGTGAGCCTGTTTGGCTTTGACTTGCTCCCCTAGGCTCCACATGCCAGATTGGCGGGGATCCTGGAATCTAAGACAAGTTTTGGTAAAACAGTTTTGACAGCTAGGTAAGGCTGTATGCTTTAAGATTAAATAGTCGGGTGAGCGTGTGTGGCTTTGACTTGCGCCCCTAGGATGCAAATGCTGGAATAACAGGGTTCCTGGTATCTAAGACATGTTTTGCGAAGTCAGTTTTGGCGGCCAGATGGGGCTATATGTTGTAAGATTTAAAAGTTTGGTGAGCCTGTTTGGCTTTGACTTGCGCCCCTAGCATGCAAATGCTGAATTAACAGGGTTCCTGATATCTGAGACAAGTTTTGGTAAGGCAATTTTGAGTTCCAGGTGTGGCTGAATGAGTTAAATTTTAATAGTCGGGTGAGGCCATTAGGCTTTGTTTTGCGCCCCTAGGCTGCACATGCCAGATTGGCGGGGCTCCTGGAATCTAAGACAAGTTTTGGTAAAACACTTTTGACAGCTAGGTAAGGCTGTATGCTTTCAGATTAAATAGTCGGGTGAGCGTGTTTGGCTTTGACTTGCGCCCCTAGGATGCCAATACTGGATTAACAGGGTTCCTGGTATCTGAGACAAGTTTTGGTAAGGCAATTTTGAGTTACAGGTGAGGCTGAATGTGTTAAGACTTAATAGTCAGGTGAGACTCTTTTGCTTTGACTTGCTCCCCTAGGCTGCAAATGCTAGATTAACAGGGCTCCTGGTATCTATGACAAGTTTTGGTAAAGCAGTTTTGGCAGCCAGATGGGGCTGTATGTTTTATGATTAAATTGTCGGGTGAGCCTGTTTGGCTTTGAACTGCGCCCCTAGGATGCAAATGCTGGATTAACAGGGTTCCTGGTATCTGACACAAGTTTTGGTAAAGCAGTTTTGGCAGCTACGTAAGTCTGTATGTTTTAAGATTAAATTGTCGGGTGAGCCTGCTTGGCTTTGACCTGCTCCCCTAGGCACCACATGCCAGATTGGCGGGGCTCCTGGAATCTAAGACAAGTTTTGGTAGAACAGTTTTGACAGCTAGGTAAGGCTGTATGTTTTAAGATTAAATAGTCGGGTGAGCGTGTTTGGCATTGACTTGCGCCCCTAGGATGCAAATGCTGGAATAACAGGGTTCCTGGTATCTAAGACATGTTTTGGTAAGTCAGTTTTGGCGGCCAGATGGGGCTATATGTTTTAGGATTTAATAGTCGGGTGAGCCTGTTTGGCTTTGACTTGCTCCCCTAGGCTCCACATGCCAGGTTGGCGGGGCTCCTGGAATCTAAGACAAGTTTTTTGTAAAACAGTTTTGACAGCTAGGTAAGGCTGTATGCTTCAAGATTGAGCGTGTTAGGCTTTGACTTGCGCCCCTAGTATGCAAATGCTGGAATAACAGGGTTCCTGGTATCTAAGACAAGTTTTGGTAAATCATTTTTGGCGGCCAGATGGGGCAATATGTTTTAAGATTTAATAGTCGGGAGAGCCTGTTTGGCTTTGACTTGCGCCCCTAGCATGCAAATGCTGCATTAACAGGGTTCCTGGTATCTGAGACAAGTTTCGGTAAAGCAGCTTTGGCAACTACGTAAGTATGTATGTTTTAAGATTAAACTGTCGGGTGGGCCTGTTTGGCTTTGACTTGCTCCCTTAGGCTTCACATGCAAGATTGGCTTGGCTCCTGGAATCTAAGACAAGGTTTGGTAAAACAGTTTTGACAGCTGGGCAAGACTGTATGTTTTAAGATTAAATAGTCGGTTGAGCCTGTTTGGCTTTGAGTTGCGCCCCTAGGATGCAAATGCTGGATTAACAGTGTTCCTGGTATCTTAAACAAGTTTTGGTAAAGCAGTTTTGGCAGCTACGTAAGTCTGTATGATTTAAGATTAAATTGTCGGGTGAGCCTGTTTGGCTTTGACTTGCTCCCCTAGGCTCCACATGCCAGATTGGCGGGGATCCTGGAATCTAAGACAAGTTTTGGTAAAACAGTTTTGACAGCTAGGTAAGGCTGTATGCTTTAAGATTAAATAGTCGGGTGAGCGTGTGTGGCTTTGACTTGCGCCCCTAGGATGCAAATGCTGGAATAACAGGGTTCCTGGTATCTAAGACATGTTTTGCGAAGTCAGTTTTGGCGGCCAGATGGGGCTATATGTTGTAAGATTTAATAGTTTGGTGAGCCTGTTTGGCTTTGACTTGCGCCCCTAGCATGCAAATGCTGAATTAACAGGGTTCCTGATATCTGAGACAAGTTTTGGTAAGGCAATTTTGAGTTCCAGGTGTGGCTGAATGAGTTAAATTTTAATAGTCGGGTGAGGCCATTAGGCTTTGTTTTGCGCCCCTAGGCTGCACATGCCAGATTGGCGGGGCTCCTGGAATCTAAGACAAGTTTTGGTAAAACACTTTTGACAGCTAGGTAAGGCTGTATGCTTTCAGATTAAATAGTCGGGTGAGCGTGTTTGGCTTTGACTTGCGCCCCTAGGATGCCAATACTGGATTAACAGGGTTCCTGGTATCTGAGACAAGTTTTGGTAAGGCAATTTTGAGTTACAGGTGAGGCTGAATGTGTTAAGACTTAATAGTCAGGTGAGACTCTTTTGCTTTGACTTGCTCCCCTAGGCTGCAAATGCTAGATTAACAGGGCTCCTGGTATCTATGACAAGTTTTGGTAAAGCAGTTTTGGCAGCCAGATGGGGCTGTATGTTTTATGATTAAATTGTCGGGTGAGCCTGTTTGGCTTTGAACTGCGCCCCTAGGATGCAAATGCTGGATTAAAAGGGTTCCTGGTATCTGACACAAGTTTTGGTAAAGCAGTTTTGGCAGCTACGTAAGTCTGTATGTTTTAAGATTAAATTGTCGGGTGAGCCTGCTTGGCTTTGACCTGCTCCCCTAGGCACCACATGCCAGATTGGCGGGGCTCCTGGAATCTAAGACAAGTTTTGGTAGAACAGTTTTGACAGCTAGGTAAGGCTGTATGTTTTAAGATTAAATAGTCGGGTGAGCGTGTTTGGCTTTGACTTGCGCCCCTAGGATGCAAATGCTGGAATAACAGGGTTCCTGGTATCTAAGACATGTTTTGGTAAGTCAGTTTTGGCGGCCAGATGGGGCTATATGTTTTAAGATTTAATAGTCGGGTGAGCCTGTTTGGCTTTGACTTGCGCTCCTAGGATGCAAATGCTGGATAAACAGGGTTCTTGGTATCTGAAACAAGTTTTGGTAAGGCAATTTTGAGTGTCAGGTGAGGCTGAATGTGTTAAGATTTAATAGTCGGGTGAGGCTAATTGGCTTTGTCTTGCTCCCCTAGGCTGCAAATGCTAGATTAACAGGGTTCCTGGTATCTGAGACAAGTTTTGGTAAATCAGTTTTGGCGGCCAGATGGGGCTATATGTTTTAGGATTTAATAGTCGGGTGAGCCTGTTTGGCTTTGACTTGCTCCCCTAGGCTCCACATGCCAGGTTGGCGGGGCACCTGGAATCTAAGACAAGTTTTGGTAAAACATTTTTGACAGCTAGGTAAGGCTGTATGCTTTAAGATTAAATAGTCGGATGAGCCTGGTTGGCTTTGACTTGCTCCCCTAAGCTGTACATTCCAGATTGGCGGGGCTCCTGGAATCCAAGACAAGTTTTGGTAAAACAGTTTTGACAGCTAGGTAAGGTTGTATGCTTTAAGATTAAGTAATCGGATGAGCGTGTTTGGCTTTGACTTGCGCCCCTAGGATGCAAATGCTGGAATAACAGGGTTCCTGGTATCTAAGACAAGTTTTGGTAAATCAGTTTTGGCGGCCAGATGGGGCTATATGTTTTAAGATTTAATAGTCGGGTGAGCCTGTTTGGCTTTGACTTGCGCCCCTAGGATGCAAATGCTGGATAACCAGGGTTCCTGGAATCTGAGACAAGTTTTGGTAAGGCAATTCTGAGTTCCATGTGAGGCTGAATGTGTTCAGACTTTATAGTCAGGTGAGACTATTTTGCTTTGACTTGCTCCCCTAGGCTGCAAATGCTAGATTAACAGGGCTCCTGGTTTCTAATGCAAGTTTTGGTAAAGCAGTTTTGGCAGCCAGATGGGGCTGTATGTTTTAAGATTAAATTCTCGGGTGAGCCTGTTTGGTTTTGACTTTCTCCCCTAGGCGGCACATGCCAGATTGGCGGGGCTCCTGGAATCTAAAAAAAGTTTTGGTAAAACAGTTTTAACAGCTACGTAAGTCTGTATGTTTTAAGTTTAAATAGTCGGGTGAGTCTGTTTGACTTTGACTTGCTCCCCTAGGATGCAAATGCTGGATTAACAGGGTTCCTGGTATCTGAGACAAGTTTTGGTAAATCAGTTTTGGCGGCCAGATGGGGCTATATGTTTTAAAATTTAAAAGTCGGGTGAGACTATTTGGCTTTGTCTTGCTCCCCTAGGCTGCAAATGCTAGATTAACAGGGTTCCTGGTAACTGAGATAAGTTTTGGTAAATCAGTTTTGGCGGCAAGATGGGGCTGTATGTTTTAGGATTAAATAGTCGGATGAGCCTGTTTGGCTTTGACTTGCGCCCCTAGGATTCAAATGCTGGATTAACAGGGTTCCTGGTATATGAGACAAGTTTTGGTAAGGCAATTTTGAGTTCCAGGTGTGGCTGAATGAGTTCAAATTTAATAGTCGGGTGAGGCTATTTGGCTTTGTTTTGCTCCCCTAGGTTGCAAATGATAGATTAACAGGGTTCCTGGTATCTGAGACAAGTTTTGGTAAATCAGTCTTGGCGGCCAGATGGGGCTATGTGTTTTAGGATTTTGTTTGGCTTTGACTTGCTCCCCTTGGCTGCAAATGCTAGATTAACAGGGCTCCTGGTTTCAAAGGCAAGTTTTGGTAAAGCAGTTTTGGCAGCTAAGTAAGTCTGTATGTTTTAAGATTAAATAGTCGGGTGAGCGTGTTTGGCTTTGACTTGCGCTCCTAGGATGCAAATGCTGGAATAACAGGGTTCCTGGTATCTAAGACATGTTTTGCGAAGTCAGTTTTGGCGGCCAGATGGGGCTATATGTTGTAAGATTTAATAGTTTGGTGAGCCTGTTTGGCTTTGACTTGCGCCCCTAGGATGCAAATGCTGGATTAACAGGGTTCCTGGTATATGAGACAAGTTTTGGTAAGGCAATTTTGAGTTCCAGGTGTGGCTGAATGAGTTCAAATTTAATAGTCGGGTGAGGCTATTTGGCTTTGTTTTGCTCCCCTAGGCTGCAAATGCTAGATTAACAGGGTTCCTGGTATCTGAGACAAGTTTTGGTAAATCAGTCTTGGCGGCCAGATGGGGCTATGTGTTTTAGGATTTTGTTTGGCTTTGACTTGCTCCCCTTGGCTGCAAATGCTAGATTAACAGGGCTCCTGGTATCTGAGACAAGTTTTGGTAAATCAGTTTTGGCGGCCAGATGGGGCTATATGTTTTAGGATTTAATAGTCGGGTGAGCCTGTTTGGCTTTGACTTGCTCCCCTAGGCTCCACATGCCAGGTTGGCGGGGCTCCTGGAATCTAAGACAAGTTTTGGTAAAACAGTTTTGACAGCTACGTAAGTCTGTATTTTTTAAGGTTAAATAGTCGGGTGAGTCTGTTTGACTTTGACTTGCTCCCCTAGGATGCAAATGCTGGATTAACAGGGTTCCTGGTATCTGAGACAAGTTTTGGTAAATCAGTTTTGGCGGCCAGATGGGGCTATATGTTTTAAAATTTAATAGTCGGGTGAGACTATTTGGCTTTGTCTTGCTCCCCTAGGCTGCAAATGCTAGATTAACAGGGTTCCTGGTAACTGAGATAAGTTTTGGTAAATCAGTTTTGGCGGCAAGATGGGGCTGTATGTTTTAGGATTAAATAGTCGGATGAGCCTGTTTGGCTTTGACTTGCGCCCCTAGGATTCAAATGCTGGATTAACAGGGTTCCTGGTATATGAGACAAGTTTTGGTAAGGCAATTTTGAGTTCCAGGTGTGGCTGAATGAGTTCAAATTTAATAGTCGGGTGAGGCTATTTGGCTTTGTTTTGCTCCCCTAGGCTGCAAATGATAGATTAACAGGGTTCCTGGTATCTGAGACAAGTTTTGGTAAATCAGTCTTGGCGGCCAGATGGGGCTATGTGTTTTAGGATTTTGTTTGGCTTTGACTTGCTCCCCTTGGCTGCAAATGCTAGATTAACAGGGCTCCTGGTTTCAAAGGCAAGTTTTGGTAAAGCAGTTTTGGCAGCTAAGTAAGTCTGTATGTTTTAAGATTAAATAGTCGGGTGAGCGTGTTTGGCTTTGACTTGCGCTCCTAGGATGCAAATGCTGGAATAACAGGGTTCCTGGTATCTAAGACATGTTTTGCGAAGTCAGTTTTGGCGGCCAGATGGGGCTATATGTTGTAAGATTTAATAGTTTGGTGAGCCTGTTTGGCTTTGACTTGCGCCCCTAGGATGCAAATGCTGGAATAACAGGGTTCCTGGTATATGAGACAAGTTTTGGTAGGGCAATTTTGAGTTCCAGGTGTGGCTGAATGAGTTCAAATTTAATAGTCGGGTGAGGCTATTTGGCTTTGTTTTGCTCCCCTAGGCTGCAAATGCTAGATTAACAGGGTTCCTGGTATCTGAGACAAGTTTTGGTAAATCAGTCTTGGCGGCCAGATGGGGCTATGTGTTTTAGGATTTTGTTTGGCTTTGACTTGCGCCCCTAGGATGCAAATGCTGGAATAACAGGGTTCCTGGTATCTGAGACAAGTTTTGGTAAATCAGTTTTGGCGGCCAGATGGGGCTATATGTTTTAGGATTTAATAGTCGGGTGAGCCTGTTTGGCTTTGACTTGCTCCCCTAGGCTCCACATGCCAGGTTGGCGGGGCTCCTGGAATCTAAGACAAGTTTTGGTAAAACAGTTTTGACAGCTACGTAAGTCTGTATTTTTTAAGGTTAAATAGTCGGGTGAGTCTGTTTGACTTTGACTTGCACCCCTAGGATGCAAATGCTGGAATAACAGGGTTCCTATTATCTAAGACAAGTTTTGGTAAATCAGTTTTGGCGTCTATGGGGCTATATGTTTTAGGATTAAATAGTCGGATGAGCCTGATTGGCTTTGACTTGCGCCCCTAGGCTGCACATGCCAGATTGGCGGTGCTCCTGGAATCTAAGACAAGTTTTGGTAAAACAGTTTTGACAGCTAGGTAAGGCTGTATGCTTCAAGATTGAGCGTGTTTGGCTTTGAATTGCGCCCCTAGTATGCAAATGCTGGAATAACAGGGTTCCTGGTATCTAAGACAAGTTTTGGTAAATCATTTTTGGCGGCCAGATGGGGCAATATGTTTTAAGATTTAATAGTCGGGAGAGCCTGTTTGGCTTTGACTTGCGCCCCTAGCATGCAAATGCTGCATTAACAGGGTTCCTGGTATCTGAGACAAGTTTCGGTAAAGCAGCTTTGGCAACTACGTAAGTATGTATGTTTTAAGATTAAACTGTCGGGTGGGCCTGTTTGGCTTTGACTTGCTCCCTTAGGCTCCACATGCAAGATTGGCTTGGCTCCTGGAATCTAAGACAAGGTTTGGTAAAACAGTTTTGACAGCTGGGCAAGACTGTATGTTTTAAGATTAAATAGTCGGTTGAGCCTGTTTGGCTTTGAGTTGCGCCCCTAGGATGCAAATGCTGGATTAACAGTGTTCCTGGTATCTTAAACAAGTTTTGGTAAGCCAATTTTGAGTTCCAGGTGAGGCTGAATGTGTTAAGACTTAATAGTCGGGTGAGACTATTTTGCTTTGACTTGCTCCCCTAGGCTGCAAATGCTAGATTAACAGGGCTCCTGGTTTCTAAGGCAAGTTTTGGTAAAGCAGTTTTGGCAGCTACGTAAGTCTGTATGTTTTAAGATTAAATTGTCGGGTGAGCCTGTTTGGCTTTGACTTGCTCCCCTAGGCTCCACATGCCAGATTGGCGGGGATCCTGGAATCTAAGACAAGTTTTGGTAAAACAGTTTTGACAGCTAGGTAAGGCTGTATGCTTTAAGATTAAATAGTCGGGTGAGCGTGTGTGGCTTTGACTTGCGCCCCTAGGATGCAAATGCTGGAATAACAGGGTTCCTGGTATCTAAGACATGTTTTGCGAAGTCAGTTTTGGCGGCCAGATGGGGCTATATGTTGTAAGATTTAATAGTTTGGTGAGCCTGTTTGGCTTTGACTTGCGCCCCTAGGATGCAAATGCTGAATTAACAGGGTTCCTGATATCTGAGACAAGTTTTGGTAAGGCAATTTTGAGTTCCAGGTGTGGCTGAATGAGTTAAATTTTAATAGTCGGGTGAGGCCATTAGGCTTTGTTTTGCGCCCCTAGGCTGCACATGCCAGATTGGCGGGGCTCCAGGAATCTAAGACAAGTTTTGGTAAAACACTTTTGACAGCTAGGTAAGGCTGTATGCTTTCAGATTAAATAGTCGGGTGAGCGTGTTTGGCTTTGACTTGCGCCCCTAGGATGCCAATACTGGAATAACAGGGTTCCTGTTATCTAAGGCAAGTTTTGGTAACTCAGTTTTGGCGTCTATGGGGCTATAAGTTTTAGGATTAAATAGTCGGATGAGCCTGTTTGGCCTTGACTTGCTCCCCTAGGCTGCACATGCCAGATTGGCGGGGCTCCTGGAATGTAAGACAAGTTTTGGTAGAACAGTTTTGACAGCTAGGTAAGGCTGTATGCTTTAAGATTGAATAGTCGGGTGAGCGTGTTTGGCTTTGACTTGCGCCCCTAGGATGCAAATGCTGGAATAACAGGGTTCCTGGTATCTAAGACAAGTTTTGGTAAATCAGTTTTGGCATCTATGGGGCTATATGTTTTAGGATTAAATAGTCGGATGAGCCTGTTTGGCTTTGACATGCTCCCCCAGGCTGCACATGCCAGATTGGCGGGGCTCCTGGAATCTAAGACAAGTTTTGGTAAAACACTTTTGACAGCTAGGTAAGGCTGTATGCTTTCAGATTAAATAGTCTTGTGAGCGTGTTTGGCTTTGACTTGCGCCCCTAGGATGCAAATGCTGGAATAACAGGGTGCCTGGTATCTAAGACAAGTTTTGGTAAATCAGTTTTGGCGTCTATGGGGCTATATATTTTAGGATTAAATAGTCGGATGAGCCTGTTTGGCTTTGACTTGCTCCCCTAGGCTGCTCATGCCAGATTGGCGGGGCTCCTGGAATCTAAGACAAGTTTTGGTAAAACAGTTTTGACAGCTAGGTAAGGCTGTATGCTTTAAGATTAAATAGTCGGGTGAGCGTGTTTGGCTTTGACTTGCGCCCCTAGGATGCAAATGCTGGAATAACAGGGTTCCTGGTATCTGAATCAAGTTTTGGTAAGGCAATTTTGGGTTCCAGGTGATGCTGAATGTTTTCATATTTAATAGGCGGATGAGTCTGTTTGGCTTTGACTTGCTCCCCTAGGCTGCACATGCCAGATTGGCGGGGCTCCTGGAATCTAAGACAAGTTTTAATAAAACAGTTTTGACAGCTACGTAAGTCTGTATTTTTTAAGGTTAAATAGTCGGGTGAGTCTGTTTGACTTTGACTTGCTCCCCTAGGATGCAAATGCTGGATTAACAGGGTTCCTGGTATCTGAGACAAGTTTTGGTAAATCAGTTTTGGCGGCCAGATGGGGCTATATGTTTTAAAATTTAATAGTCGGGTGAGACTATTTGGCTTTGTCTTGCTCCCCTAGGCTGCAAATGCTAGATTAACAGGATTAACAGGTGAGCGTGTTTGGATGCAAATGCTGGAATAACAGGGTTTTTGTTATCTAAGACAAATTTTGGTAAATCAGTTTTGGCAACTACGTAAGTATGTATGTTTTAAGATTAAATTGTCGGGTGGGCCTGTTTGGCTTTGACTTGCTCCCTTAGGCTCCACATGCAAGATTGGCTTGGCTCCTGGAATCTAAGACAAGGTTTGGTAAAACAGTTTTGACAGCTGGGCAAGACTGTATGTTTTAAGATCAAATAGTCGGTTGAGCCTGTTTGGCTTTGACTTGCGCCCCTAGGATGCAAATGCTGGATTAACAGTGTTCCGGGTATCTTAAACAAGTTTTGGTAAGGCAATTTTGAGTTCCAGGTGAGGCTGAATGTGTTAAGACTTAATAGTCGGGTGAGACTATTTTGCTTTGACTTGCTCCCCTAGGCTGCAAATGCTAGATTAACAGGGCTCCTGGTTTCTAAGGCAAGTTTTGGTAAAGCAGTTTTGGCAGCTACGTAAGTCTGTATGTTTTAAGATTAAATTGTCGGGTGAGCCTGTTTGGCTTTGACTTGCTCCCCTAGGCTCCACATGCCAGATTGGCGGGGATCCTGGAATCTAAGACAAGTTTTGGTAAAACAGTTTTGACAGCTAGGTAAGGCTGTATGCTTTAAGATTAAATAGTCGGGTGAGCGTGTGTGGCTTTGACTTGCGTCCCTAGGATGCAAATGCTGGAATAACAGGGTTCCTGGTATCTAAGACATGTTTTGCGAAGTCAGTTTTGGCGGCCAGATGGGGCTATATGTTGTAAGATTTAATAGTTTGGTGAGCCTGTTTGGCTTTGACTTGCGCCCCTAGGATGCAAATGCTGAATTAACAGGGTTCCTGATATCTGAGACAAGTTTTGGTAAGGCAATTTTGAGTTCCAGGTGTGGCTGAATGAGTTAAATTTTAATAGTCGGGTGAGGCTATTAGGCTTTGTTTTGCGCCCCTAGGCTGGACATGCCAGATTGGCGGGGCTCCTGGAATCTAAGACAAGTTTTGGTGAAACACTTTTGACAGCTAGGTAAGGCTGTATGCTTTCAGATTAAATAGTCGGGTGAGCGTGTTTGGCTTTGACTTGCGCCCCTAGGATGCAAATACTGGAATAACAGGGTTCCTGTTATCTAAGGCAAGTTTTGGTAAATCAGTTTTGGCGTCTATGGGGCTATAAGTTTTAGGATTAAATAGTCGGATGAGCCTGTTTGGCTTTGACTTGCTCCCCTAGGCTGCACATGCCAGATTGGCGGGGTTCCTGGAATGTAAGACAAGTTTTGGTAGAACAGTTTTGACAGCTAGGTAAGGCTGTATGCTTTAAGATTAAATAGTCGGGTGAGCGTGTTTGGCTTTGACTTGCGCCCCTAGGATGCAAATGCTGGAATAACAGGGTTCCTGGTATCTAAGACAAGTTTTTGTAAATCAGTTTTGGCATCTATGGGGCTATATGTTTTAGGGTTAAATAGTCGGATGAGCCTGTTTGGCTTTGACATGCTCCCCCAGGCTGCACATGCCAGATTGGCGGGGCTCCTGGAATCTAAGACAAGTTTTGGTAAAACACTTTTGACAGCTAGGTAAGGCTGTATGCTTTCAGATTAAATAGTCTTGTGAGCGTGTTTGGCTTTGACTTGCGCCCCTAGGATGCAAATGCTGGAATAACAGGGTTCCTGGTATCTAAGACAAGTTTTGGTAAATCAGTTTTGGCGTCTATGGGGCTATATATTTTAGGATTAAATAGTCGGATGAGCCTGTTTGGCTTTGACTTGCTCCCCTAGGCTGCACATGCCAGATTGGCGGGGCTCCTGGAATCTAAGACAAGTTTTGGTAAAACAGTTTTGACAGCTAGGTAAGGCTGTATGCTTTTTAGATTAAATAGTCGGGTGAGCGTGTTTGGCTTTGACTTGCGCCCCTAGGATGCAAATGCTGGAATAACAGGGTTCCTGGTATCTAAGACAAGTTTTGGTAAATCAGTGTTGGCGACCAGATGGGGCTATATGTTTTAAGATTTAATAGTCGGATGAGCCTGTTTGGCTTTGACTTGCTCCCCTAGGATGCAAATGTTGGATTAACAGGGTTCCTGGTATCTGAATCAAGTTTTGGTAAGGCAATTTTGGGTTCCAGGTGATGCTGAATGTTTTCAGATTTAATAGTCGGATGAGTCTGTTTGGCTTTGACTTGCTCCCCTAGGCTGCACATGCCAGATTGGCGGGGCTCCTGGAATCTAAGACAAGTTTTGGTAAAACAGTTTTGACAGCTACGTAAGTCTGTATTTTTTAAGGTTAAATAGTCTCTTTGACTTTGACTTGCTCCCCTAGGATGCAAATGCTGTATTAACAGGGTTCCTGGTATCTGAGACGTGTTTTGGTAAATAAGCTTTGGCGGCCAGGTGGGGCAATATGATTTAAAATTTATTAGTCGGATGAGACTATTTGGGTTTGTCTTGCTCCCCTAGGCTACAAATGCTAGATTAACAGGGTTCCTGGTAACTGAGATAGGTTTAGGTAAATCAGTTTTGGCAGCTACGTAAGTCTGTATGTTTTAACAAACAAGTTTTGGTAAGGCAATTTTGTGTTGCAGGTGAGGCTGAATGTGTTAAGACTTAATAGTCGGGTGAGACTATTTTGCTTTGACTTGCTCCCCTAGGCTGCAAATGGTAGATTAACAGGGCTCCTGGTTTCTAAGGCAAGTTTTGGTAAAGCAGTTTTGGCAGCTACGTAAGTCTGTATGTTTTAAGATTAAATTGTCGGGTGAGCCTGTTTGGCTTTGACTTGCTCCCCTAGGCTCCACATGCCAGATTGGCGGGGCTCCTGGAATCTAAGACAAGTTTTGGTAAAACAGTTTTGACAGCTAGGTAAGGCTGTATGCTTTAAGATTAAATAGTCGGGTGAGCGTGTTTGGCTTTGACTTGCGGCCCTAGGATGCAAATGCTGGAATAACAGGGTTCCTGGTATCTAAGACATGTTTTGGTAAGTCAGTTTTGGCGGCCAGATGGGGCTATATGTTGTAAGATTTAATATTTTGGTGAGCCTGTTTGGCTTTGACTTGCGCCCCTAGGATGCAAATGCTGAATTAACAGGGCTCCTGGTATCTGAGACAAGTTTTGGTAAGGCAATTTTGAGTTCCAGGTGTGGCTGAATGAGTTAAAATTTAATAGTCGGGTGAGGCTATTAGGCTTTGTTTTGCGCCCCTAGGCTGCACATGCCAGATTGGCGGGGCTCCTGGAATCTAAGACAAGTTTTGGTAAAACACTTTTGACAGCTAGGTAAGGCTGTATGCTTTCAGATTAAATAGTCGGGTGAGCGTGTTTGGCTTTGACTTGCGCTCCTAGGATGCAAATGCTGGAATAACAGGGTTCTTGTTATCTAAGGCAAGTTTTGGTAAATCAGTTTTGGCGTCTATGGGGCTATAAGTTTTAGGATTAAATAGGCGGATGAGCCTGTTTGGCTTTGACTTGCTCCCCCAGGCTGCACATGCCAGATTGGCGGGGCTCCTGGAATGTAAGACAAGTTTTGGTAGAACAGTTTTGACAGCTAGGTAAGGCTGTATGCTTTAAGATTAAATAGTCGGGTGAGCGTGTTTGGCTTTGACTTGCGCCCCTAGGATGCAAATGCTGGAATAACTGGGTTCCTGGTATCTAAGACAAGTTTTGGTAAATCAGTTTTGGCATCTATGGGGCTATATGTTTTAGGATTAAATAGTCGGATGAGCCTGTTTGGCTTTGACTTGCTCCCCTAGGCTGCACATGCCAGATTGGCGGGGCTCCTGGAATCTAAGACAAGTTTTGGTAAAACACTTTTGACAGCTAGGTAAGGCTGTATGCTTTCAGATTAAATAGTCTTGTGAGCGTGTTTGGCTTTGACTTGCGCCCCTAGGATGCAAATGCTGCATTAACAGGGTTCCTGGTATCTAAGACAAGTTTTGGTAAATCAGTTTTGGCGTCTATGGGGCTATATATTTTAGGATTAAATAGTCGGATGAGCCTGTTTGGCTTTGACTTGCTCCCCTAGGATGCAAATGCTGGATTAACAGGGTTCCTGGTATCTGAATCAAGTTTTGGTAAGGCAATTTTGGGTTCCAGGTGATGCTGAATGTTTTCAGATTTAATAATCGGATGAGTCTGTTTGGCTTTGACTTGCTCCCATAGGCTGCACATGCCAGATTGGCAGGGCTCCTGGAATCTAAGACAAGTTTTGGTAAAACAGTTTTGACAGCTACGTAAGTCTGTATTTTTTAAGGTTAAATAGTCCGGTGAGTCTGTTTGACTTTGACTTGCTCCCCTAGGATGCAAATGCTGTATTAACAGGGTTTCTGGTATCTGAGACATGTTTTGGTAAATCAGTTTTGGCGGCCAGGTGGGGCAATATGATTTAAAATTTAATAGTCTGGTGAGACTATTCGGCTTTGTATTGCTCCACTAGGCTACAAATGCTAGATTAACAGGGTTCCTGGTAACTGAGATAGGTTTAGGTAAATCAGTTTTGGCAGCTACGTAAGTCTGTATGTTTTAACAAACAAGTTTTGGTAAGGCAATTTAGAGTTCAAGGTGAGTCTGAATGTGTTAAGACTTAATAGTCGGGTGAGACTATTTTGCTTTGACTTGCTCCCCTAGGCTGCAAATGCTACATTAACAGGGCTCCTGGTTTCTAAGGCAAGTTTTGGTAAATCAGTTTTGGCGTCTATGGGGCTATATATTTTAGGATTAAATAGTCGGATGAGCCTGTTTGGCTTTGACTTGCTCCCCTAGGATGCAAATGCTGGATTAACAGGGTTCCTGGTATCTGAATCAAGTTTTGGTAAGGCAATTTTGGGTTCCAGGTGATGCTGAATGTTTTCAGATTTAATAATCGGATGAGTCTGTTTGGCTTTGACTTGCTCCCCTAGGCTGCACATGCCAGATTGGCGGGGCTCCTGGAATCTAAGACAAGTTTTGGTAAAACACTTTTGACAGCTAGGTAAGGCTGTATGCTTTCAGATTAAATAGTCTTGTGAGCGTGTTTGGCTTTGACTTGCGCCCCTAGGATGCAAATGCTGCATTAACAGGGTTCCTGGTATCTAAGACAAGTTTTGGTAAATCAGTTTTGGCGTCTATGGGGCTATATATTTTAGGATTAAATGGTCGGATGAGCCTGTTTGGCATTGACTTGCTCCCCTAGGCTCCACAGGCCAGATTGGCGGGGCTCCTGGAAACTAAAAAAAGTTTTGGTAAAGCAATTTTGACAGATACGTAAGTCTGTATGCTTTAAGGTTAAATAGTCGGGTGAGTCTGTTTGACTTTGACTTGCTCCCCTAGGATGCAAATGCTGGATTAACAGGGTTCCTGGTATCTGAGACAAGTTTTGGTAAGGCAATTTTGAGTTCCAGGTGAGGCTGAATGTATTCAGACTTAATAGTCGTTTGAGACTATTTGGCTTTGACTTTCTCCCCTAGGCGGCACATGCCAGATTGGCGGGGCACCTGGAATCTTAAAAAAGTTTTGGTAAAACAGTTTTGACAGCTACGTAAGTCTGTATGTTTTAAGATTAAACTGTCGGGAGAGCCTGTTTGGCTTTGACTTGCTCCCCTAGGCTCCACATGCCAGATTGGCGGGGCTCCTGGAATCTAAGACAAGTTTTGGTAGAACAGTTTTGACAGCTAGGTAGGGCTGTATGCTATAAGATTAAATAGTCGGGTGAGCGTGTTTGGCTTTGACTTGCGCCCCTAGGATGCAAATGCTGGAATAACAGGGTTCCTGGTATCTAAGACATGTTTTGCGAAGTCAGTTTTGGCGGCCAGATGGGGCTATATGTTGTAAGATTTAATAGTTTGGTGAGCCTGTTTGGCTTTGAACTGCGCCCCTAGGATGCAAATGCTGAATTAACAGAGTTCCTGGTATCTGAGACAAGTTTTGGTAAGGCAATTTTGAGTTCCAGGTGTGGCTGAATGAGTTAAAATTTAATAGTCGGGTGAGGCTATTAGGCTTTGTTTTGCGCCCCTAGGCTGCACATGCCAGATTGGCGGGGCTCCTGGAATCTAAGACAAGTTTTGGTACAACACTTTTGACAGCTAGGTAAGGCTGTAAGCTTTCAGATTAAATAGTCGGGTGAGCGTGTTTGGCTTTGACTTGCGCCCCTAGGATGCAAATGTTGGAATAACAGGGTTCCCGTTATCTAAGGCAAGTTTTGGTAAATCAGTTTTGGCGTCTATGGGGCTATAAGTTTTAGGATTAAATAGTCGGGAGAGCCTGTTTGGCTTTGACTTGCTCCCCTAGGCTGCACATGCCAGATTGGCGGGGCTCCTGGAATGTAAGACAAGATTTGGTAGAACAGTTTTGACAGCTACGTAAGGCTGTATGCTTTAAGATTAAATAGTCGGGTGAGCGTGTTTGGCTTTGACTTGCGCCCCTAGGATGCAAATGCTGGAATAACAGGGTTCCTGGTATCTAAGACAAGTTTTCGTAAATCAGTTTTGGCATCTATGGGGCTATATGTTTTAGGATTAAATAGTCGGAAGAGCCTGTTTGGCTTTGACTTGCTCCCCTAGGCTGCACATGCCAGATTGGCGGGGCTCCTGGAATCTAAGACAAGTTTTGGTAAAACACTTTTGACAGCTAGGTAAGGCTGTATGCTTTCAGATTAAATAGTCTTGTGAGCGTGTTTGGCTTTGACTTGCGCCCCTAGGATGCAAATGCTGAAATAACAGGGTTCCTGGTATCTAAGACAAGTTTTGGTAAATCAGTTTTGGCGTCTATGGGGCTATATATTTTAGGATTAAATAGTCGGATGAGCCTGTTTGGCTTTGACTTGCTCCCCTAGGCTGCACATGCTAGATTGGCGGGGCTCCTGGAATCTAAGACAAGTTTTGGTAAAACAGTTTTGACAGCTAGGTAAGGCTGTATGCTTTAAGATTAAATAGTCGGGTGAGCGTGTTTGGCTTTGACTTGCGCCCCTAGGATGCAAATGCTGGAATAACAGGGTTCCTGGTATCTAAGACAAGTTTTCGTAAATCAGTGTTGGCGGCCAGATGGGGCTATATGTTTTAAGATTTAATAGTCGAATGAGCCTGTTTGGCTTTGACTTGCTCCCCTAGGATGCAAATGCTGGATTAACAGGGTTCCTGGTATCTGAATCAAGTTTTGGTAAGGCAATTTTGGGTTCCAGGTGATGCTGAATGTTTTCAGATTTAATAGTCGGATGAGTCTGTTTGGCTTTGACTTGCTCCCCTAGGCTGCACATGCCAGATTGGCAGGGCTCCTGGAATCTAAGACAAGTTTTGGTAAAACAGTTTTGACAGCTACGTAAGTCTGTATTTTTTAAGGTTAAATAGTCGGGTGAGTCTGTTTGACTTTGACTTGCTCCCCTAGGATGCAAATGCTGTATTAACAGGGTTCCTGGTATCTAAGACATGTTTTGGTAAATCAGTTTTGGCGGCCAGGTGGGGCAATATGATTTAAAATTTAATAGTCGGGTGAGACTATTTGGCTTTGTCTTGCTCCCCTAGGCTACAAATGCTAGATTAGCAGGGTTCCTGGTAACTGAGATAGGTTTAGGTAAATCAGTTTTGGCAGCTACGTAAGTCTGTATGTTTTAACAAACAAGTTTTGGTAAGGCAATTTTGAGTTCAGGGTGAGGCTGAATGTGTTAAGACTTAATAGTCGGGTGAGACTATTTTGCTTTGACTTGCTCCCCTAGGCTGCAAATGCTACATTAACAGGGCTCCTGGTTTCTAAGGCAAGTTTTGGTAAAGCAGTTTTGGCGGCCGGATGGAGCTAAATGTTTTAGGATTAAATGGTCGGATGAGCCTGTTTGGCATTGACTTGCTCCCCTAGGCTCCACAGGCAAGATTGGCGGGGCTCCTGGAATCTAAAAAAAGTTTTGGTAAAGCAATTTTGACAGATACGTAAGTCTGTATGTTTTAAGGTTAAATAGTCGGGTGAGTCTGTTTGACTTTGACTTGCTCCCCTAGGATGCAAATGCTGGATTAACAGGGTTCCTGGTATCTGAGACAAGTTTTGGTAAGGCAATTTTGAGTTCCAGGTGAGGCTGAATGTATTCAGACTTAAAAGTCGTTTGAGACTATTTGCCTTTGACTTTCTCCCCTAGGCGGCACATGCCAGATTGGCGGGGCACCTGGAATCTAAAAAAAGTTTTGGTAAAACAGTTTTGACAGATAGGTAAGGCTGTATGTTTTAAGATTAAATAGTCGGTTGAGCCTGTTTGGCTTTGAGTTTCGCCCCTAGGATGCAAATGCTGGATAAACAGGGTTCCTGGTATTGGTAAGGCAATTTTGAGTTCCAGGTGAGGCTGAATGTGTTAAGACTTAATAGTCGGGTGAGACTATTTTGCTTTGACTTGCTCCCCTAGGCTGCAAATGCTAGATTAACAAGGCTCCTGGTTTTTAAGGCAAGTTTTGGTAAAGCAGTTTTGGCAGCTACGTAAGTCTGTATGTTTTAAGATTAAATTGTCGGGTGAGCCTGTTTGGCTTTGACTTGCTCCCCTAGGCTCCACATGCCAGATTGGCGGGACTCCTGGAATCTAAGACAAGTTTTGGTAAAACAGTTTTGACAGATAGGTAAGGCTGTATGTTTTAAGAGTAAATAGTCGGGTGAGCGTGTTTGGCTTTGACTTGCAAATGCTGGAATAACAGGGTTCCTGGTATCTAAGAAAAGTTTTGTAAATCGGTTTTGGCGGCCAGATGGGGCTATATGTTTTAAGATTTAATAGTCGGGTGAGAGTGTTGGGCTTTGACTTGCGCCCCTAGGATGCAAATGCTGCATTAACAGTGTTCCTGGTATCTGAGACAAGTTTTGGTAAGGCAATTTTGAGTTCCAGGTGAGGCTGAATGTATTCAGACTTAATAGTCGCTTGAGACTATTTGGCTTTGACTTTCTCCCCTAGGCGGCACATGCCAGATTGGCGGGGCACCTGGAATCTAAAAAAAGTTTTGGTGAAACTGTTTTGACAGCTACGTAAGTCTGTATGTTTAAAGATTAAACAGTCGGGAGAGCCCGTTTGGCTTTGACTTGCTCCCCTAGGCTCCACATGCCAGATTGGCTTGGCTCCTGGAATCTAAGATAAGGTTTGGTAAAACAGTTTTGACAGCTGGGCAAGACTGTATGTTTTAAGATTAAATAGTCGGTTGAGCCTGTTTGGCTTTGACTGGCGCCCCTAGGATGCAAATGCTGGATAAACAGGGTTTCTGGTATTGGTAAGGCAATTTTGAGTTCCAGGTGAGGCTGAATGTGTTAAGACTTAATAGTCGGGTGAGACTATTTTGCTTTGACTTGCTCCTCTAGGCTGCAAATGCCAGATTAACAAGGCTCCTGGTTTTTAAGGCAAGTTTTGGTAAAGCAGTTTTGGCAGCTACGTAAGTCTGTATAATTTAAGATTAAATTGTCGGGTGAGCCTGTTTGGCTTTGACTTGCTCCCCTAGGCTCCACATGCTAGATTGGCGGGACTCCTGGAATCTAAGACAAGTTTTGGTAAAACAGTTTTGACAGCTAGGTAAGGCTGTATGCTTTAAGAGTAAATAGTCGGGTGAGCGTGTTTGGCTTTGACTTGTAAATGCTGGAATAACAGGGTTCCTGGTATCTAAGACAAGTTTTGGTAAGTCAGTTTTGGCGGCGAGATGGGGCTATATGTTTTAAGATTTAAAAGTCGGGTGAGCCTGTTTGGCTTTGACTTGCGCCCCTAGGATGCAAATGCTGCATTAACAGTGTTCCTGGTATCTGAGACAAGTTTTGGTAAAAAAGTTTTGACAGCTAGGTAAGGCTGTATGCTTTAAGATTAAATAGTCGGGTGAGCGTTTTTGGCTTTGACTTGCGCCCCTAGGATGCAAATGTTGGAATAACAGGGTTCCTGGTATCTAAGACATGTTTTGGTAAGTCGGTTTTGGCGGCCAGATGGGGCTATATGTTTTATGATTTAATAGTTTGGTGAACCTGTTTGGCTTTGAATGGCGCCCCTAGGATGCAAATGCTGGATTAACAGGGTTCCTGGTATCTGAGACAAGTTTTGGTAAATCAGTTTTGGCGGCCAGATGGGGCTATATGTTTTAGGATAGTCGGATGAGCCTGTTTGGCTTTGACTTGCTCCCCTGGGCTGCTCATGCCAGATTGGCGGGGCTCCTGGAATCTAAGACATGTTTTGGTAAAACAGTTTTGACAGCTAGGTAAGGCTGTATGCTTTAAGATTAAATAGTCGGGTGAGCGTGTTTGGCTTTGACTTGCGCCCCTAGGATGCAAATGCTGGAATAACAGGGTTCCTGGTATCTAAGACAAGTTTTGGTAAATCAGTTTTGGCAGCTACGTAAGTCTGTATGTTTTAAGATTAAATGGTCGGATGAGCCTGTTTGGCATTGACTTGCTCCGCTAGGCTCCACAGGCCAGATTGGCGGGGCTCCTGGAATCTAAATAAAGTTTTGGTAAAGCAATTTTGACAGATACGTAAGTCTGTATGTTTTAAGGTTAAATAGTCGGGTGAGTCTGTTTGACTTTGACTTGCTCCCCTAGGATGCAAATGCTGGATTAACAGGATTCCTGGTATCTGAGGCAAGTTTTGGTAAATCAGTTTTGGCGGCCAGATGGGGCTATATGTTTTAGGATTAAATAGTCGGATGAGCTTGTTTGGCTTTGACTTGCTCCCCTAGGCTGCTCATGCCAGATTGCCATGTCTCCTGGAATCTAAGACAAGTTTTGGTAAAACAGTTTTGACAGCTAGGTAAGGCTGTATGCTTTAAGATTAAATAGTCGGGTGAGCGTGTTTGGCTTTGACTTGCGCCCCTAGGATGTAAATGCTGGAATAACAGGGTTCCTGGTATCTAAGACAAGTTTTGGTAAATCAGTTTTGGCAGCTACGTAAGTCTGTATGTTTTAAGATTAAATCGTCGGATGAGCCTGTTTGGCATTTACTTGCTCCCCTAGGCTCCACAGGCCAGATTGGCGGGGCACGTGGAATCTAAAAAAGTTTTGGTAAAACAGTTTTGACAGCTACGTAAGTCTGTATGTTTTAAGATTAAACTGTCGGGAGAGCCTGTTTGGCTTTGACTTGCTCCCCTAGGCTCCACATGCCAGATTGGCTTGGCTCCTGGAATCTAAGACAAGGTTTGGTAAAACAGTTTTGACAGCTGGGCAAGACTGTATGTTTTAAGATTAAATAGTCTTGTGAGCCTGTTTGGCTTTGAGTTGCGCCCCTAGGATGCAAATGCTGGATAAACAGGGTTCCTGGTATTGGTAAGACAATTTTGAGTTCCAGGTGAGGCTGAATGTGTTAAGACTTAATAGTCGGGTGAGACTATTTTGCTTTGACTTGCTCCCCGAGGCTGCAAATGCCAGATTAACAAGGCTCCTGGTTTTTAAGACAAGGTTTGGTAAAACAGTTTTTGCGGCCAGATGGAGCTAAATGTTTTAAGATTTAATAGTTTGGTGAACCTGTTTGGCTTTGACTGGCGCCAATAGGATGCAAATGCTGGATTAACAGGGTTCCTGGTATCTGAGACAAGTTTTGGTAAATCAGTTTTGGCGGCCAGATGGGGCTATATGTTTTAGGATTAAATAGTCGGATGAGCCTGTTTGGCTTTGACTTGCTCCCCTAGGCTGCTCATGCCAGATTGGCGGGGCTCCTGGAATCTAAGACAAGTTTTGGTAAAACAGTTTTGACAGCTAGGTAAGGCTGTATGCTTTAAGATTGAGCGTGTTTGGCTTTGACTTGCGCCCCTAGAATGCAAATGCTGGAATAACAGGGTTCCTGGTATCTAAGACAAGTTTTGGTAAATCAGTTTTGGCAGCAACGTAAGTCTGTATGTTTTAAGATTAAATGGTCGGATGAGCCTGTTTGGCATTGACTTGCTCCCCTAGGCTCCACAGGCCAGATTGGCGGGGCTCCTGGAATCTAAAAAAAAGTGTTGGTAAAGCAATTTTGACAGATACGTAAGTCTGTATGTTTTAAGGTTAAATAGTCGGGTGAGTCTGTTTGACTTTGACTTGCTCCCCTAGGATGCAAATGCTGGATTAACAGGGTTCCTGGTATCTGAGACAAGTTTTGGTAAGGCAATTTTGATTTCAGGTGAGGCTGAATGTATTCAGACTTAATAGTCGTTTGAGACTATTTGGCTTTGAATTTCTCCCCTAGGCGGCACATGCCAGATTGGCGGGGCTCCTGGAATCTAAAACAAGTTTTGGTAAAACAGTTTTGACAGCTAGGTAAGGCTGTATGTTTTAAGATTAAATAGTCGGGTGAGCGTGTTTGGCTTTGACTTGCGCCCCTAGGATGCAAATGCTGGAATAACAGGGTTCCTGGTATCTAAGACAAGTTTTCGTAAATCAGTTTTGGCGGCCAGATGGGGCTATATGTTTTAAGATTTAATAGTTTGGTGAGCCTGTTTGGCTTTGACTTGCGCACCTAGGATGCAAATGCTGAATTAACAGGGTTCCTGGTATCTGAGACAACTTTTGGTAAAGCAGCTTTGGCAACTACGTAAGTCTGTATGTTTTAAGATTAAATTGTCGGGTGATCCTGTTTGGCTTTGACTTGCTCCCTTAGGCTCCACATGCCAGATTGGCTTGGCTCCTGGAATCTAAGACAAGGTTTGATAAAACAGTTTTGACAGCTGGGCAAGACTGTATGTTTTAAGATTAAATAGTCGTTTGGCTTTGACTTGCTCCCCTAGGATGCAAATGCTGGATTAACAGGGTTCCTGGTATCTGAATCAAGTTTTGGTAAGGCAAATTTGGGTTCCAGGTGATGCTGAATGTTTTCAGATTTAATAGTCGGATGAGTCTGTTTGGCTTTGACTTGCTCCCCTAGGCTGCAAATGCCAGATTGGCGGGGCTCCTGGAATCTAAGACAAGTTTTGTTAAAACAGTTTTGACAGCTACGTAAGTCTGTATTTTTTAAGGTTAAATAGTCGGGTGAGTCTGTTTGACTTTGACTTGCTCCCCTAGGACGAAAATGTTGGAATAACAGGGCTCCTGGTTTCTAAGGCAAGATTTGGTAAAGCAGTTTTGGCGGCCAGATGGAGCTAAATGTTTTAAGATTTAATAGCTTGGTGAACCTGTTTGGCTTTGACTGGCGCCCCTAGGATTCAAATGCTGGATTAACAGGGTTCCTGGTATCTGAGACAAGTTTTGGTAAATCAGTTTTGGCGGCCAGATGGGGCTATATGTTTTAGGATTAAATAGTCGGATGAGCCTGGTTGGCTTTGACTTGCTCCCCTGGGCTGCTCATGCCAGATTGGCGGGTCTCCTGGAATCTAAGACATGTTTTGGTAAAACAGTTTTGACAGCTAGGTAAGGCTGTATGCTTTAAGATTAAATAGTCGGGTGAGCGTGTTTGGCTTTGACTTGCGCCCCTAGGATGCAAATCTGGAATAACAGGGTTCCTGGTATCTAAGACAAGTTTTGGTAAATCAGTTTTGGCAGCTACGTAAGTCTGTATGTTTTAAGATTAAATGGTCGGATGAGCCTGTTTGGCATTGACTTGCTCCGCTAGGCTCCACAGGCCAGATTGGCGGGGCTCCTGGAATCTAATAAAGTTTTGGTAAAACAGTTTTGACAGCTACGTAGGTCTGTATGTTTTAAGGTTAAATAGTCGGGTGAGTCTGTTTGACTTTGACTTGCTCCCCTAGGATGCAAATGCTGGATTAACAGGATTCCTGGTATCTGAGACAAGTTTTGGTAAATCAGTTTTGGCGGCCAGATGGGGCTATATGTTTTAGGATTAAATAGTCGGATGAGCCTGGTTGGCTTTGACTTGCTCCCCTGGGCTGCTCATGCCAGATTGGCGGGGCTCCTGGAATCTAAGACAAGTTTTGTTAAAACAGTTTTGACAGCTACGTAAGTCTGTATTTTTTAAGGTTAAATAGTCGGGTGAGTCTGTTTGGCTTTGACTGGCGCCCCTAGGATTCAAATGCTGGATTAACAGGGTTCCTGGTATCTGAGACAAGTTTTGGTAAATCAGTTTTGGCGGCCAGATGGGGCTATATGTTTTAGGATTAAATAGTCGGATGAGCCTGTTTGGCTTTGACTTGCTCCCCTAGGCTGCTCATGCCAGATTGCCGGGTCTCCTGGAATCTAAGACAAGTTTTGGTAAAACAGTTTTGACAGCTAGGTAAGGCTGTATGCTTTAAGATTAAATAGTCGGGTGAGCGTGTTTGGCTTTGACTTGCGCCCCTAGGATGTAAATGCTGGAATAACAGGGTTCCTGGTATCTAAGACAAGTTTTGGTAAATCAGTTTTGGCAGCTACGTAAGTCTGTATGTTTTAAGATTAAATCGTCGGATGAGCCTGTTTGGCATTTACTTGCTCCCCTAGGCTCCACAGGCCAGATTGGCGGGGCACGTGGAATCTAAAAAAGTTTTGGTAAAACAGTTTTGACAGCTACGTAAGTCTGTATGTTTTAAGATTAAACTGTCGGGAGAGCCTGTTTGGCTTTGACTTGCTCCCCTAGGCTCCACATGCCAGATTGGCTTGGCTCCTGGAATCTAAGACAAGGTTTGGTAAAACAGTTTTGACAGCTGGGCAAGACTGTATGTTTTAAGATTAAATTGTCTTGTGAGCCTGTTTGGCTTTGAGTTGCGCCCCTAGGATGCAAATGCTGGATAAACAGGGTTCCTGGTATTGGTAAGACAATTTTGAGTTCCAGGTGAGGCTGAATGTGTTAAGACTTAATAGTCGGGTGAGACTATTTTGCTTTGACTTGCTCCCCGAGGCTGCAAATGCCAGATTAACAAGGCTCCTGGTTTTTAAGACAAGGTTTGGTAAAACAGTTTTTGCGGCCAGATGGAGCTAAATGTTTTAAGATTTAATAGTTTGGTGAACCTGTTTGGCTTTGACTGGCGCCAATAGGATGCAAATGCTGGATTAACAGGGTTCCTGGTATCTGAGACAAGTTTTGGTAAATCAGTTTTGGCGGCCAGATGGGGCTATATGTTTTAGGATTAAATAGTCGGATGAGCCTGTTTGGCTTTGACTTGCTCCCCTAGGCTGCTCATGCCAGATTGGCGGGGCTCCTGGAATCTAAGACAAGTTTTGGTAAAACAGTTTTGACAGCTAGGTAAGGCTGTATGCTTTAAGATTGAGCGTGTTTGGCTTTGACTTGCGCCCCTAGAATGCAAATGCTGGAATAACAGGGTTCCTGGTATCTAAGACAAGTTTTGGTAAATCAGTTTTGGCAGCAACGTAAGTCTGTATGTTTTAAGATTAAATGGTCGGATGAGCCTGTTTGGCATTGACTTGCTCCCCTAGGCTCCACAGGCCAGATTGGCGGGGCTCCTGGAATCTAAAAAAAAGTGTTGGTAAAGCAATTTTGACAGATACGTAAGTCTGTATGTTTTAAGGTTAAATAGTCGGGTGAGTCTGTTTGACTTTGACTTGCTCCCCTAGGATGCAAATGCTGGATTAACAGGGTTCCTGGTATCTGAGACAAGTTTTGGTAAGGCAATTTTGATTTCAGGTGAGGCTGAATGTATTCAGACTTAATAGTCGTTTGAGACTATTTGGCTTTGAATTTCTCCCCTAGGCGGCACATGCCAGATTGGCGGGGCTCCTGGAATCTAAAACAAGTTTTGGTAAAACAGTTTTGACAGCTAGGTAAGGCTGTATGTTTTAAGATTAAATAGTCGGGTGAGCGTGTTTGGCTTTGACTTGCGCCCCTAGGATGCAAATGCTGGAATAACAGGGTTCCTGGTATCTAAGACAAGTTTTCGTAAATCAGTTTTGGCGGCCAGATGGGGCTATATGTTTTAAGATTTAATAGTTTGGTGAGCCTGTTTGGCTTTGACTTGCGCACCTAGGATGCAAATGCTGAATTAACAGGGTTCCTGGTATCTGAGACAACTTTTGGTAAAGCAGCTTTGGCAACTACGTAAGTCTGTATGTTTTAAGATTAAATTGTCGGGTGATCCTGTTTGGCTTTGACTTGCTCCCTTAGGCTCCACATGCCAGATTGGCTTGGCTCCTGGAATCTAAGACAAGGTTTGATAAAACAGTTTTGACAGCTGGGCAAGACTGTATGTTTTAAGATTAAATAGTCGTTTGGCTTTGACTTGCTCCCCTAGGATGCAAATGCTGGATTAACAGGGTTCCTGGTATCTGAATCAAGTTTTGGTAAGGCAAATTTGGGTTCCAGGTGATGCTGAATGTTTTCAGATTTAATAGTCGGATGAGTCTGTTTGGCTTTGACTTGCTCCCCTAGGCTGCAAATGCCAGATTGGCGGGGCTCCTGGAATCTAAGACAAGTTTTGTTAAAACAGTTTTGACAGCTACGTAAGTCTGTATTTTTTAAGGTTAAATAGTCGGGTGAGTCTGTTTGACTTTGACTTGCTCCCCTAGGACGAAAATGTTGGAATAACAGGGCTCCTGGTTTCTAAGGCAAGATTTGGTAAAGCAGTTTTGGCGGCCAGATGGAGCTAAATGTTTTAAGATTTAATAGCTTGGTGAACCTGTTTGGCTTTGACTGGCGCCCCTAGGATTCAAATGCTGGATTAACAGGGTTCCTGGTATCTGAGACAAGTTTTGGTAAATCAGTTTTGGCGGCCAGATGGGGCTATATGTTTTAGGATTAAATAGTCGGATGAGCCTGGTTGGCTTTGACTTGCTCCCCTGGGCTGCTCATGCCAGATTGGCGGGTCTCCTGGAATCTAAGACATGTTTTGGTAAAACAGTTTTGACAGCTAGGTAAGGCTGTATGCTTTAAGATTAAATAGTCGGGTGAGCGTGTTTGGCTTTGACTTGCGCCCCTAGGATGCAAATGCTGGAATAACAGGGTTCCTGGTATCTAAGACAAGTTTTGGTAAATCAGTTTTGGCAGCTACGTAAGTCTGTATGTTTTAAGATTAAATGGTCGGATGAGCCTGTTTGGCATTGACTTGCTCCGCTAGGCTCCACAGGCCAGATTGGCGGGGCTCCTGGAATCTAAATAAAGTTTTGGTAAAACAGTTTTGACAGCTACGTAGGTCTGTATGTTTTAAGGTTAAATAGTCGGGTGAGTCTGTTTGACTTTGACTTGCTCCCCTAGGATGCAAATGCTGGATTAACAGGATTCCTGGTATCTGAGACAAGTTTTGCTAAATCAGTTTTGGCGGCCAGATGGGGCTATATGTTTTAGGATTAAATAGTCGGATGAGCCTGTTTGGTTTTGACTTGCTCCCCTAGGCTGCTCATGCCAGATTGGCGGGGCCTTTGGAATCTAAGACAAGTTTTGGTAAAACAGTTTTGACAGCTAGGTAAGGCTGTATGCTTTAAGATTAAATAGTCGGGTAAGCGTGTTTGGCTTTGACTTGCGCCCCTAGGATGTAAATGCTGAAATAACAGGGTTCCTGGTATCTAAGACAAGTTTTGGTAAATCAGTTTTGGCAGCTACGTAAGTCTGTATGTTTTAAGATTAAACTGTCGGGAGAGCCTTTTTGGCTTTGACTTGCTCCCCTAGGCTCCACATGCCAGATTGGCTTGGCTCCTGGAATCTAAGACAAGGTTTGGTAAAACAGTTTTGACAGCTGGGCAAGACTGTATGTTTTAAGATTAAATAGTCGGTTGAGCCTGTTTGGCTTTGACTGGCGCCCCTAGGATGCAAATGCTGGATAAACAGGGTTCCTGGTATTGGTAAGGCAATTTTGAGTTCCAGGTGAGGCTGAATGTGTTAAGACTTAATTGTCGGGTGAGACTATTTTGCTTTGACTTGCTCCCCTAGGCTGCAAATGCTAGATTTACAAGGCTCCTGGTTTTTAAGGCAAGTTTTGGTAAAGCAGTTTTGGCAGCTACGTAAGTCTGTATGTTTTAAGATTAAATTGTCGGGTGAGCCTGTTTGGCTTTGACTTGCTCCCCTAGGCTCCACATGCCAGATTGGCGGGACTCCTGGAATCTAAGACAAGTTTTGGTAAAACAGTTTTGACAGCTAGGTAAGGCTGTATGCTTTAAGAGTAAATAGTCGGGTGAGCGTGTTTGGCTTTGACTTGTAAATGCTGGAATAACAGGGTTCCTGGTATCTAAGACAAGTTTTGGTAAATCAGTTTTGGCGGCCAGATGGGGCTATATGTTTTAAGGTTAAATAGTCGGGTGAGCCTGTTTGGCTTTGACTTGCGCCCCTAGGATGCAAATGCCGCATTAACAGTGTTCCTGGTATCTGAGACAAGTTTTGGTAAACAAGTTTTGACAGCTAGGTAAGGCTGTATGCTTTAAGATTAAATGGTCGGATGAGCCTGTTTGGCATTGACTTGCTCCCCTAGGCTCCACAGGCCAGATTGGCGGGGCACGTGGAATCTAAAAAAGTTTTGGTAAAACAGTTTTGACAGCTACGTAAGTCTGTATGTTTTAAGATTAAACTGTCGGGAGAGCCTGTTTGGCTTTGACTTGCTCCCCTAGGCTCCACATGCCAGATTGGCTTGGCTCCTGGAATCTAATACAAGGTTTGGTAAAACAGTTTTGACAGCTGGGCAAGACTGTATGTTTTAAGATTAAATAGTCGGTTAAGCCTGTTTGGCTTTGACTGGCGCCCCTAGGATGCAAATGCTGGATAAACAGGGTTCCTGGTATTGGTAAGGCAATTTTGAGTTCCAGGTGAGGCTGAATGTGTTAAGACTTAATTGTCGGGTGAGACTATTTTGCTTTGACTTGCTTCCCTAGGCTGCAAATGCTAGATTAACAAGGCTCCTGGTTTTTAAGGCAAGTTTTGGTAAAGCAGTTTTGGCAGCTACGTAAGTCTGTATGTTTTAAGATTAAATGTCGGGTGAGCCTGTTTGGCTTTGACTTCTCCCCTAGGCTCCACATGCCAATCCGCGGGACTCCTAAATCTAAGAAAGTTTGGTAAAACAGTTTTACAGCTAGGTAAGCTGTATGCTTTAAAGTAAATAGTCGGGTGAGCGTGCTTGGCTTTGACTTGCAAATGCTGGAATAACAGGGTTCCTGGTATCTAAGAAAGTTTTGGTAAATCATTTGGCGGCCAGATGGGGCTAATGTTTTAAGGTTAAAAGTCGGTACCTGTTTGGCTTTGACTTGCGCCCCTAGGATGCAAATGCCGCATTAACAGTGTTCCTGGTATCTGAGACAAGTTTTGGTAAACAAGTTTTGACAGCTAGGTAAGGCTGTATGCTTTAAGATTAAATGGTCGGATGAGCCTGTTTGGCATTGACTTGCTCCCCTAGGCTCCACAGGCCAGATTGGCGGGGCACGTGGAATCTAAAAAAGTTTTGGTAAAACAGTTTTGACAGCTACGTAAGTCTGTATGTTTTAAGATTAAACTGTCGGGAGAGCCTGTTTGGCTTTGACTTGCTCCCCTAGGCTCCACATGCCAGATTGGCTTGGCTCCTGGAATCTAATACAAGGTTTGGTAAAACAGTTTTGACAGCTGGGCAAGACTGTATGTTTTAAGATTAAATAGTCGGTTAAGCCTGTTTGGCTTTGACTGGCGCCCCTAGGATGCAAATGCTGGATAAACAGGGTTCCTGGTATTGGTAAGGCAATTTTGAGTTCCAGGTGAGGCTGAATGTGTTAAGACTTAATTGTCGGGTGAGACTATTTTGCTTTGACTTGCTTCCCTAGGCTGCAAATGCTAGATTAACAAGGCTCCTGGTTTTTAAGGCAAGTTTTGGTAAAGCAGTTTTGGCAGCTACGTAAGTCTGTATGTTTTAAGATTAAATTGTCGGGTGAGCCTGTTTGGCTTTGACTTGCTCCCCTAGGCTCCACATGCCAGATCCGCGGGACTCCTGAAATCTAAGACAAGTTTTGGTAAAACAGTTTTTACAGCTAGGTAAGGCTGTATGCTTTAAGAGTAAATAGTCGGGTGAGCGTGCTTGGCTTTGACTTGCAAATGCTGGAATAACAGGGTTCCTGGTATCTAAGACAAGTTTTGGTAAATCAGTTTTGGCGGCCAGATGGGGCTATATGTTTTAAGGTTTAATAGTCGGGTGAGCCTGTTTGGCTTTGACTTGCGCCCCTAGGATGCAAATGCTGCATTAACAGTGTTCCTGGTATCTGAGACAAGTTTTGGTAAACAAGTTTTGACAGCTAGGTAAGGCTGTATGCTTCAAGATTAAATAGTCGGGTGAGCGTGTTTGGCTTTGACTTGCGCCCCTAGGATGCAAATGTTGGAATAACAGGGTTCCTGGTATCTAAGACATGTTTTGGTAAGTCGGTTTTGGCGGCCAGATGGGGCTATATGTTTTAAGATTTAATAGTTTGGTGAACCTGTTTGGCTTTGACTGGCGCCCCTAGGCTGCTCATGCCAGATTGGCGGGGCTCCTGGAATCTAAGACAAGTTTTGGTAAAGCAGTTTTGGCAGCTACGTAAGTCTGTATGTTTAAGATTAAATTGTCGGGTGAGCCTGTTTGGCTTTGACTTGCTCCCCTAGGCTCCACATGCAGGATTGGCTTGGCTCCTAGAATCTAAGACAAGGTTTGGTAAAACAGTTTTGACAGCTGGGCAAGACTGTATGTTTTAAGATTAAATAGTCGGTTGAGCCTGTTTGGCTTTGAGTTGCGCGCCTAGGATGCAAATGCTGGATTAACAGGGTTCCTGGTATCTGAAACAAGTTTTGGTAAGGCAATTTTGAGTTCCAGGTGAGGCTGAATGTGTTAAGACTTAATAGTCGGGTGAGACTATTTTGCTTTGACTTGCTCCCCTAGGCCGCAAATGCTAGATTAACAGGACTCCTGGTTTCTAAGGCAAGTTTTGGTAAAGCAGTTTTGGCAGCTACGTAAGTCTGTATTTTTTAAGATTAAATTGTCGGGTGAGCCTGTTTGGCTTTCACTTGCTCCCCTAGGCTTCACATGCCAGATTGGCGGGGCTCCTGGAATCTAAGACAAGTTTTGGTAAAACAGTTTTGACAGCTAGGTAAGGCTGTATGCTTTAAGATTAAAAAGTCGGGTGAGCGTGTTTGGCTTTGAATTGCGCCCCTAGGATGCAAATGCTGGAATAACAGGGTTCCTGGTATCTAAGACAAGTTTTCGTAAATCAGTGTTGGCGGCCAGATGGGGCTATATGTTTTAAGATTTAATAGTCGGATGAGCCTGTTTGGCTTTGACTTGCTCCCCTAGGATGCAAATACTGGATTAACAGGGCTCCTGGTTTCTAAGGCCAGTTTTGGTAAATCAGTTTTGGCGGCCAGATGGGGCTAAATGTTTTAGGATTAAATGGTCGGATGAGCCTGTTTGGCATTGACTTGCTCCCCTAGGCTCCACAGGCCAGATTGGCGGGGCTCCTGGAATCTAAAAAAAGTTTTGGTAAAGCAATTTTGACAGCTACGTAAGTCTGTATGTTTTAAGGTTAAATAGTCGGGTGACTCTGTTTGACTTTGACTTGCTCCCCTAGGATGCAAATGCTGGATTAACAGGGTTCCTGGTATCTGAAACAAGTTTTGGTAAGGCAATTTTGGGTTCCAGGTGATGCTGAATGTTTTCAGATTTAATAATCGGATGAGCCTGTTTGGCTTTGACTTGCTCCCCTAGGCTGCACATGCCAGATTGGCGGGGCTCCTGGAATCTAAGACAAGTTTTGGTAAAACAGTTTTGACAGCTAGGTAAGGCTGTATGCTTTAAGATTAAAAAGTCGGGTGAGCGTGTTTGGCTTTGAATTGCGCCCCTAGGATGCAAATGCTGGAATAACAGGGTTCCTGGTATCTAAGACAAGTTTTCGTAAATCAGTGTTGGCGGCCAGATGGGGCTATATGTTTTAAGATTTAATAGTCGGATGAGCCTGTTTGGCTTTGACTTGCTCCCCTAGGATGCAAATGCTGCATTAACAGTGTTCCTGGTATCTGAGACAAGTTTTGGTAAACAAGTTTTGACAGCTAGGTAAGGCTGTATGCTTTAAGATTAAATGGTCGGATGAGCCTGTTTGGCATTGACTTGCTCCCCTAGGCTCCACAGGCCAGATTGGCGGGGCACGTGGAATCTAAAAAAGTTTTGGTAAAACAGTTTTGACAGCTACGTAAGTCTGTATGTTTTAAGATTAAACTGTCGGGAGAGCCTGTTTGGCTTTGACTTGCTCCCCTAGGCTCCACATGCCAGATTGGCTTGGCTCCTGGAATCTAATACAAGGTTTGGTAAAACAGTTTTGACAGCTGGGCAAGACTGTATGTTTTAAGATTAAATAGTCGGTTAAGCCTGTTTGGCTTTGACTGGCGCCCCTAGGATGCAAATGCTGGATAAACAGGGTTCCTGGTATTGGTAAGGCAATTTTGAGTTCCAGGTGAGGCTGAATGTGTTAAGACTTAATTGTCGGGTGAGACTATTTTGCTTTGACTTGCTTCCCTAGGCTGCAAATGCTAGATTAACAAGGCTCCTGGTTTTTAAGGCAAGTTTTGGTAAAGCAGTTTTGGCAGCTACGTAAGTCTGTATGTTTTAAGATTAAATTGTCGGGTGAGCCTGTTTGGCTTTGACTTGCTCCACTAGGCTCCACATGCCAGATCCGCGGGACTCCTGAAATCTAAGACAAGTTTTGGTAAAACAGTTTTTACAGCTAGGTAAGGCTGTATGCTTTAAGAGTAAATAGTCGGGTGAGCGTGCTTGGCTTTGACTTGCAAATGCTGGAATAACAGGGTTCCTGGTATCTAAGACAAGTTTTGGTAAATCAGTTTTGGCGGCCAGATGGGGCTATATGTTTTAAGGTTTAATAGTCGGGTGAGCCTGTTTGGCTTTGACTTGCGCCCCTAGGATGCAAATGCTGCATTAACAGTGTTCCTGGTATCTGAGACAAGTTTTGGTAAACAAGTTTTGACAGCTAGGTAAGGCTGTATGCTTCAAGATTAAATAGTCGGGTGAGCGTGTTTGGCTTTGACTTGCGCCCCTAGGATGCAAATGTTGGAATAACAGGGTTCCTGGTATCTAAGACATGTTTTGGTAAGTCGGTTTTGGCGGCCAGATGGGGCTATATGTTTTAAGATTTAATAGTTTGGTGAACCTGTTTGGCTTTGACTGGCGCCCCTAGGCTGCTCATGCCAGATTGGCGGGGCTCCTGGAATCTAAGACAAGTTTTGGTAAAGCAGTTTTGGCAGCTACGTAAGTCTGTATGTTTAAGATTAAATTGTCGGGTGAGCCTGTTTGGCTTTGACTTGCTCCCCTAGGCTCCACATGCAGGATTGGCTTGGCTCCTAGAATCTAAGACAAGGTTTGGTAAAACAGTTTTGACAGCTGGGCAAGACTGTATGTTTTAAGATTAAATAGTCGGTTGAGCCTGTTTGGCTTTGAGTTGCGCGCCTAGGATGCAAATGCTGGATTAACAGGGTTCCTGGTATCTGAAACAAGTTTTGGTAAGGCAATTTTGAGTTCCAGGTGAGGCTGAATGTGTTAAGACTTAATAGTCGGGTGAGACTAGGCTCCCCTAGGCTGCAAATGCTAGATTAACAGGACTCCTGGTTTCTAAGGCAAGTTTTGGTAAAGCAGTTTTGGCAGCTACGTAAGTCTGTATTTTTTAAGATTAAATTGTCGGGTGAGCCTGTTTGGCTTTCACTTGCTCCCCTAGGCTTCACATGCCAGATTGGCGGGGCTCCTGGAATCTAAGACAAGTTTTGGTAAAACAGTTTTGACAGCTAGGTAAGGCTGTATGCTTTAAGATTAAAAAGTCGGGTGAGCGTGTTTGGCTTTGAATTGCGCCCCTAGGATGCAAATGCTGGAATAACAGGGTTCCTGGTATCTAAGACAAGTTTTCGTAAATCAGTGTTGGCGGCCAGATGGGGCTATATGTTTTAAGATTTAATAGTCGGATGAGCCTGTTTGGCTTTGACTTGCTCCCCTAGGATGCAAATGCTGGATTAACAGGGTTCCTGGTATCTGAAACAAGTTTTGGTAAGGCAATTTTGGGTTCCAGGTGATGCTGAATGTTTTCAGATTTAATAATCGGATGAGCCTGTTTGGCTTTGACTTGCTCTCCTAGGCTGCAAATGCTGGATTAACAGGGTTCCTGGTATCTGAGACATGTTTTGGTAAATCAGTTTTGACGGCCAGGTGGGGCAATATGATTTAAAATTTAATAGTCGGGTGAGACTAATTGGCTTTGTCTCGCTCCCCTAGGCTCCACAGGCCAGATTGGCGGGGCTCCTGGAATCTAAGACAAGTTTTGGTAAAACAGTTTGGGGCTAAATGTTTTAGGATTAAATGGTCGGATGAGCCTGTTTGGCATTGACTTGCTCCCCTAGGCTCCACAGGCCAGATTGGCGGGGCTCCTGGAATCTAAAAAAAGTTTTGGTAAAGCAATTTAGACAGCTACGTAAGTCTGTATGTTTTAAGGTTAAATAGTCGGGTGAGTCTGTTTGACTTTGACTTGCTCCCCTAGGATGCAAATGCTGTATTAACAGGGTTCCTGGTATCTGAGACAAGTTTTGGTAAGACAATTTTGAATTCCAGGTGAGGCTGAATGTGTGAAGACTTAATAGTCGGGTGAGACTATTTTGCTTTGACTTGCTCCCCTAGGCTGCAAATGCTAGATTAACAAGGCTCCTGGTTTTTAAGGCAAGTTTTGGTAAAGCAGTTTTGGCAGCTACGTAAGTCTGTATGTTTTAAGATTAAATTGTCGGGTGAGCCTGTTTGGCTTTGACTTGCTCCCCTAGGCTCCACATGCCAGATCCGCGGGACTCCTGGAATCTAAGACAAGTTTTGGTAAAACAGTTTTGACAGCTAGGTAAGGCTGTATGCTTTAAGAGTAAATAGTCGGGTAAGCGTGTTTGGCTTTGACTTGCGCCCCTAGGATGCAAATGCTGGAATAACAGGGTTCCTGGTATCTAAGACAAGTTTTGGTAAATCAGTTTTGGCGGCCAGATGGGGCAATATGTTTTAAGATTTAATAGTCGGGTGAGCCTGTTTGGCTTTGACTTGCGCCCCTAGGATGCAAATGCTGGATTAACAGGGTTCCTGGTATCTGAGACAAGTTTTGGTAAATCAGTTTTGACAGCTAGGTAAGGCTGTATGCTTTAAGATTAAATAGTCGGGTGACCGTGTTTGGCTTTGACTTGCGCCCCTAGGATGCAACTGCTTGAATAACAGGGTTCCTGGTATCTAAGACATGTTTTGGTAAGTCGGTTTTGGCGGCCAGATGGGGCTATATGTTTTAAGATTTAATAGTTTGGTGAACCTGTTTGGCTTTGACTTGCGCCCCTAGGATGCAAATGCTGGATTAACAGGGTTCCTGGTATCTGAGACAAGTTTTGGTAAATCAGTGTTGGCGACCAGATGGGGCTATATGTTTTAGGATTAAATAGTCGGATGAGCGTGTTTGGCTTTGACTTGCTCCCCTAGGCTGCACATGCCAGATTGGCGGGGCTCCTGGAATCTAAGAATAGTTTTGGTAAAACAGTTTTGACAGCTAGGTAAGGCAGTATGCTTTAAGATTAAATAGTCGGGTGAGCGTGTTTGGCCTTGACTTGCGCCCCTAGGATGCAAATGCTAGAATAACAGGGTTCCTGGTATCTAAGACAAGTTTTGGTAAATCAGTTTTGGCAGCTACGTAAGTCTGTATGTTTTCAGATTAAATTGTGGGGTGAGCCTGTTTGGCTTTGACTTGCTCCCCTAGGCTGCACATGCCAGATTGGCGGGGCTCCTGGAATCTAAGACAAGTTTTTGGTAAAACAGTTTTGACAGCTAGGTAAGGCTGTATGTTTTAAGATTAAATAGTCGGGTGAGCGTGTTTGGCTTTGACTTGCGCCCCTAGGATGCAAATGCTGGAATAACAGGGTTCCTGGTATCTAAGACAAATTTTCGTTAATCAGTTTTGGCGTCCAGATGGGGCTATATGTTTTAAGATTTAATAGTCGGGGGAGTCTGTTTGACTTTGACTTGCTACCCTAGGATGCAAATGCTGGATTAACAGGGTTCCTGGAATCTTAGACAAGCATTGGTAAAACAGTTTTGACAGCTGGGCAAGACTGTATGTTTTAAGATTAAATAGTCGGTTGAGCCTGTTTGGCTTTGAGTTGCGCCCCTAGGATGCAAATGCTGGATAAACAGGGTTCCTGGTATTGGTAAGGCAATTTTGAGTTCCAGGTGAGGCTAAATGTGTTAAGACTTAATAGTCGGGTGAGACTATTTTGCTTTGACTTGCTCCCCTAGGCTGCAAATGCTAGATTAACAAGGCTCCTGGTTTTTAAGGCAAGTTTTGGTAAAGCAGTTTTGGCAGCTACGTAAGTCTGTATGTTTTAAGATTAAATTGTCGGGTGAGCCTGTTTGGCTTTGACTTGCTCCCCTAGGCTCCACATGCCAGATTGGCGGGACTCCTGGAATCTAAGACAAGTTTTGGTAAAACAGTTTTGACAGCTAGGTAAGGCTGTATGCTTTAAGATCAAATAGTCGGGTGAGAGTGTTTGGCTTTGACTTGCGCCCCTAGGATGCAAATGCTGGAAGATTAAATAGTCAGCTGAGCGTGTTTGGCTTTGACTTGCGCCTCTAGGATGCAAATGCTGGAATAACAGGGTTCCTGGTATCTAAGACAAGTTTTGATAAATCAGTTTTGGCAGCTACGTAAGTCTGTATGTTTTAAGATTAAATTGTCGGGTGAGCCTGGTTGGCTTTGACTTGCTCCCCTAGGCTGCACATGCCAGATTGGCGGGGCTCCTGGAATCTAAGACAAGTTTGGGTTAAACAGTTTTGACAGCTAGGTAAGGCTGTATGTTTTAAGATTAAATAGTCGGGTGAGCGTGTTTGGCTTTGACTTGCGCCCCTAGGATGCAAATGCTGGAATAACAGGGTTCCTGGTATCTAAGACAAGTTTTGGTAAATCAGTTTTGGCAGCTACGTAAGTCTGTATGTTTTAAGATTAAATTGTCGGGTGAGCCTCTTTGGCTTTGACTTGCTCCCCTAGGCTGCACATGCCAGATTGGCGGGGCTCCTGGAATCTAAGGCAAGTTTTGGTAAAACAGTTTTGACAGCTAGGTAAGGCTGTATGCTTTAAGATTAAATAGTCGGGTGAGCGTGTTTGGCTTTGACTTGCGCCCCTAGGATGCAAATGCTGGAATAACAGGGTTCCTGGTATCTAAGACAAGTTTTGGTAAATCAGCTTTGGCAGCTACGTAAGTCTGTATGTTTTAAGATTAAATTGTCGGGTGAGCCTGTTTGGCTTTGACTTCCTCCCCTAGGCTGCACATGCCAGATTGGCGGGGCTCCTGGAATCTAAGACAAGTTTTGGTAAAACTGATTTGACAGCTAGGTAAGGCTGTATGTTTTAAGATTAAATAGTCGGGTGAGCGTGTTTGGCTTTGACTTGCGCCCCTAGGATGCAAATGCTGGAATAACAGGGTTCCTGGTATCTAAGACAAGTTTTGGTAAATCAGTTTTGGCGGCCAGATGGGGCTATATGTTTTAAGATTTAATAGTCGGGTGAGCCTGTTTGACTTTGACTTGCGCCCCTAGGATGCAAATGCTGCATTAACAGTGTTCCTGGTATCTGAGACAAGTTTTGGTAAAACAGTTTTGACAGCTACGTAAGTCTGTATGTTTTAAGATTAAATTGTCGGGTGAGCCTGTTTGGCTTTGACTTGCTCCCCTAGGCTCCACATGCCAGATCCGCGGGACTCCTGGAATCTAAGACAAGTTTTGGTAAAACAGTTTTGACAGCTAGGTAAGGCTGTATGCTTTAAGAGTAGATAGTCGGGTAAGCGTGTTTGGCTTTGACTTGCGCCTCTAGGATGCAAATGCAGGAATAACAGGGTTCCTGGTATCTAAGACAAGTTTTGGTAAATCAGTTTTGGCGGCCAGATGGGGCTATATGTTTTAAGATTTAATAGTCGGGTGAGCCTGTTTGACTTTGACTTGCGCCCCTAGGATGCAAATGCTGCATTAACAGTGTTCCTGGTATCTGAGACAAGTTTTGGTAAAACAGTTTTGACAGCTACGTAAGTCTGTATGTTTTAAGATTAAATTGTCGGGTGAGCCTGTTTGGCTTTGACTTGCTCCCCTAGGCTCCACATGCCAGATCCGCGGGACTCCTGGAATCTAAGACAAGTTTTGGTAAAACAGTTTTGACAGCTAGGTAAGGCTGTATGCTTTAAGAGTAGATAGTCGGGTAAGCGTGTTTGGCTTTGACTTGCGCCTCTAGGATGCAAATGCTGGAATAACAGGGTTCCTGGTATCTAATACATGTTTTGGTAAGTCGGTTTTGGCGGCCAGATGGGGCTATATGTTTTAAGATTTAATAGTTTGGTGAACCTGTTTGGCTTTGACTGGCGCCCTTAGGATGCAAATGCTGGATTAACAGGGTTCCTGGTATCTGAGACAAGTTTTGGTAAATCAGTGTTGGCGGCCAGATGGGGCTATATGTTTTAGGATTAAATAGTCGGATGAGCCTGTTTGGCTTTGACTTGCTCCCCTAGGCTGCACATGCCAGATTGGCGGGGCTCCTGGAATCTAAGACAAGTTTTGGTAAAACAGTTTTGACAGCTAGGTAAGGCTGTATGCTTTAAGATTAAATAGTCGGGTGAGCGTGTTTGGCCTTGACTTGCGCCCCTAGGATGCAAATGCTGGAATAACAGGGTTCCTGGTATCTAAGACAAGTTTTGGTAAATCAGTTTTGGCAGCTACGTAAGTCTGTATGTTTTAAGATTAAATTGTCGGGTGAGCCTGTTTGGCTTTGACTTGCTCCCCTAGGCTGCACATGCCAGATTGGCGGGGCCCCTGGAATCTAAGACAAGTTTTGGTAAAACAGTTTTGACAGCTAGGTAAGGCTGTATGTTTTAAGATAAAATAGTCGGGTGAGCGTGTTTGGCTTTGACTTGCGCCCCTAGGATGCAAATGCTGGAATAACAGGGTTCCTGGTATCTAAGACAAGTTTTCGTTAATCAGTTTTGGCGGCCAGATGGGGCTATATGTTTTAAGATTTAATAGTCGGGTGAGTCTGTTTGACTTTGACTTGCTACCCTAGGATGCAAATGCTGGATTAACAGGGTTCCTGGTATCTGAGACAAGTTTTGATAAGGCAATTTTGAGTTCCAGGTGAGACTGAATGTATTCAGACTTAATAGTCGTTTGAGACTATTTGGCTTTGACTTTCTCCCCTAGGCGGCACATGCCAGATTGGCGGGGCACCTGGAATCTAAAAAAAGTTTTGGTAAAACAGTTTTGACAGCTAGGTAAGTCTGTATGTTTTAAGATTAAATTGTCGGGTGAGCCTGTTTGGCTTTGACTTGCTCCCCTAGGCTCCACATGCCAGATTGGCGGGACTCCTGGAATCTAAGACAAGTTTTGGTAAAACAGTTTTGACAGCTAGGTAAGGCTGTATGTTTTAAGATTAAATAGTCGGGTGAGCGTGTTTGGCTTTGACCTGCGCCCCTAGGATGCAAATGCTGGAATAAAAGGATTCCTGGTATCTAAGACAAGTTTTGGTAAAACAGTTTTGACAGCTAGGTAAGGCTGTATGTTTTAAGATTAAATTGTCGGGTGAGCGTGTTTGGCTTTGACTTGCGCCCCTAGGATGCAAATGCTGGAATAACAGGGTTCCTGGTATCTAATGCAAGTTTTGGTAAATCAGTTTTGGCAGCTACGTAAGTCTGTATGTTTTAAGATTAAATTGTCGGGTGAGCCTGTTTGGCTTTGACTTGCTCCCCTAGGCTGCACATGCCAGATTGGCGGGGCTCCTGGAATGTAAGGCAAGTTTTGGTAAAACAGTTTTGACAGCTAGGTAAGGCTGTATGCTTTAAGATTAAATAGTCGGGTGAGCGTGTTTGGCTTTGACTTGCGCCCCTAGGATGCAAATGCTGGAATAACAGGGTTCCTGGTATCTAAGACAAGTTTTGGTAAATCAGCTTTGGCAGCTACGTAAGTCTGTATGTTTTAAGATTAAATTGTCGGGTGAGCCTGTTTGGCTTTGACTTCCTCCCCTAGGCTGCACATGCCAGATTGGCGGGGCTCCTGGAATCTAAGACAAGTTTTGGTAAAACTGATTTGACAGCTAGGTAAGGCTGTATGTTTTAAGATTAAATAGTCGTTTGAGCGTGTTTGGCTTTGACTTGCTCCCCTAGGATGCAAATGCTGGATTAACAGGGTTCCTGGTATCTGAGACAAGTTTTGGTAAGGCAATTTTGAGTTCCAGGTGAGACTGAATGTATTCAGACTTAATAGTCGTTTGAGACTATTTGGCTTTGACTTTCTCCCCTAGGCGGCACATGCCAGATTGGCGGGGCTCCTGGAATCTTATAAAAGTTTTGGTAAAACAGTTTTGACAGCTAGGTAAGGCTGTATGTTTTAAGATTAAATAGTCGGGTGAGCGTGTTTGGCTTTGACTTGCGCCCCTAGGCTCCACATGCCAGATCCGCGGGACTCCTGGAATCTAAGACAAGTTTTGGTAAAACAGTTTTGACAGCTAGGTAAGGCTGTATGCTTTAAGAGTAGATAGTCGGGTAAGCGTGTTTGGCTTTGACTTGCGCCTCTAGGATGCAAATGCTGGAATAACAGGGTTCCTGGTATCTAAGACAAGTTTTGGTAAATCAGTTTTGGCGGCCAGATGGGGCTATATGTTTTAAGATTTAATAGTCGGGTGAGCCTGTTTGACTTTGACTTGCGCCCCTAGGATGCAAATGCTGCATTAACAGTGTTCCTGGTATCTGAGACAAGTTTAGGCAAAACAGTTTTGACAGCTACGTAAGTCTGTATGTTTTAAGATTAAATTGTCGGGTGAGCCTGTTTGGCTTTGACTTGCTCCCCTAGGCTCCACATGATAGATCCGCGGGACTCCTGGAATCTAAGACAAGTTTTGGTAAAACAGTTTTGACAGCTAGGTAAGGCTGTATGCTTTAAGAGTAGATAGTCGGGTAAGCGTGTTTGGCTTTGACTTGCGCCTCTAGGATGCAAATGCTGGAATAACAGGGTTCCTGGTATCTAATACATGTTTTGGTAAGTCGGTTTTGGCGGACAGATGGGGCTATATGTTTTAAGATTTAATAGTTTGGTGAACCTGTTTGGCTTTGACTGGCGCCCTTAGGATGCAAATGCTGGATTAACAGGGTTCCTGGTATCTGAGACAAGTTTTGGTAAATCAGTGTTGGCGGCCAGATGGGGCTATATGTTTTAGGATTAAATAGTCGGATGAGCCTGTTTGGCTTTGACTTGCTCCCCTAGGCTGCACATGCCAGATTGGCGGGGCTCCTGGAATCTAAGACAAGTTTTGGTAAAACAGTTTTGACAGCTAGGTAAGGCTGTATGCTTTAAGATTAAATAGTCGGGTGAGCGTGTTTGGCCTTGACTTGCGCCCCTAGGATGCAAATGCTGGAATAACAGGGTTCCTGGTATCTAAGACAAGTTTTCGTTAATCAGTTTTGGCGGCCAGATGGGGCTATATGTTTTAAGATTTAATAGTCGGGTGAGTCTGTTTGACTTTGACTTGCTACCCTAGGATGCAAATGCTGGATTAACAGGGTTCCTGGTATCTGAGACAAGTTTTGATAAGGCAATTTTGAGTTCCAGGTGAGACTGAATGTATTCAGACTTAATAGTCGTTTGAGACTATTTGGCTTTGACTTTCTCCCCTAGGCGGCACATGCCAGATTGGCGGGGCACCTGGAATCTAAAAAAAGTTTTGGTAAAACAGTTTTGACAGCTAGGTAAGTCTGTATGTTTTAAGATTAAACTGTCGGGGGAGCCTGTTTGGCTTTGACTTGCTCCCCTAGGCTCCACATGCCAGATTGGCTTGGCTCCTGGAATCTTAGACAAGGTTTGGTAAAACAGTTTTGACAGCTGGGCAAGACTGAATGTTTTAAGATTAAATAGTCGGTTGAGCCTGTTTGGCTTTGCGTTGCGCCCCTAGGATGCAAATGCTGGATAAACAGGGTTCCTGGTATTGGTAAGGCAATTTTGAGTTCCAGGTGAGGCTAAATGTGTTAAGACTTAATAGTCGGGTGAGACTATTTTGCTTTGACTTGCTCCCCTAGGCTGCAAATGCTAGATTAACAAGGCTCCTGGTTTTTAAGGCAAGTTTTGGTAAAGCAGTTTTGGCAGCTACGTAAGTCTGTATGTTTTAAGATTAAATTGTCGGGTGAGCCTGTTTGGCTTTGACTTGCTCCCCTAGGCTCCACATGCCAGATTGGCGGGACTCCTGGAATCTAAGACAAGTTTTGGTAAAACAGTTTTGACAGCTAGGTAAGGCTGTATGTTTTAAGATTAAATAGTCGGGTGAGCGTGTTTGGCTTTGACCTGCGCCCCTAGGATGCAAATGCTGGAATAAAAGGATTCCTGGTATCTAAGACAAGTTTTGGTAAATCAGTTTTGGCAGCTACGTAAGTCTGTATGTTTTAAGATTAAATTGTCGGGTGAGCCTGTTTGGCTTTGACTTGCTCCCCTAGGCTGCACATGCCAGATTGGCGGGGCTCCTGGAATCTAAGACAAGTTTTGGTAAAACAGTTTTGACAGCTAGGTAAGGCTGTATGCTTTAAGATTAAATAGTCGGGTGAGCGTGTTTGGCTTTGACTTGCGCCCCTAGGATGCAAATGCTGGAAGATTAAATAGTCGGGTGAGCCTGTTTGGCTTTGACTTGCGCCCCTAGGATGCAAATGCTGGAATAACAGGGTTCCTGGTATCTGAGACAAGTTTTGGTAAATCAGTTTTGGCAGCTACGTAAGTCTGTATGTTTTAAGATTTAATTGTCGGGTGAGCCTGTTTGGCTTTGACTTGCTCCCCTAGGCTGCACATGCCAGATTGGCGGGGCTCCTGGAATCTAAGACAAGTTTTGGTAAAACAGTTTTGACAGCTAGGTAAGGCTGTATGTTTTAAGATTAAATAGTCGGGTGAGCGTGTTTGGCTTTGACCTGCGCCCCTAGGATGCAAATGCTGGAACAAAAGGATTCCTGGTATCTAAGACAAGTTTTGGTAAATCAGTTTTGGCAGCTACGTAAGTCTGTATGTTTTAAGATTAAATTGTCGTTTGAGCCTGTTTGGCCTTGACTTGCTCCCCTAGGCTGCACATGCCAGATTGGCGGGGCTCCTGGAATCTAAGACAAGTTTTGGTAAAACAGTTTTGACAGCTACGTAAGTCTGTATGTTTTAAGATTAAATTGTCGGGTGAGCCTGTTTGGCTTTGACTTGCTCCCCTAGGCTGCACATGCCAGATTGGCGGGGCTCCTGGAATCTAAGACAAGTTTTGGTAAAACAGTTTTGACAGCTAGGTAAGGCTGTATGCTTTAAGATTAAATAGTCGGGTGAGCGTGTTTGGCTTTGACTTGCGCCCCTAGGATGCAAATGCTGGAATAACAGGGTTCCTGGTATCTAAGACAAGTTTTGGTAAATCAGTTTTGGCAGCTACGTAAGTCTGTATGTTTTAAGATTAAATTGTCGGGTGAGCCTGTTTGGCCTTGACTTGCTCCCCTAGGCTGCACATGCCAGATTGGCGGGGCTCCTGGAATCTAAGACAAGTTTTGGTAAAACAGTTTTGATAGCTAGGTAAGGCTGTATGCTTTTTGATTAAATAGTCGGGTGAGCGTGTTTGGCTTTGACTTGCGCCCCTAGCATGCAAATGCTGGAATAACAGGGTTCCTGGTATCTAAGACAAGTTTTGGTAAATCAGTTTTGGCAGCTACGTAAGTCTGTATGTTTTAAGATTAAATTGTCGGGTGAGCCTGTTTGGCTTTGACTTGCTCCCCTAGGCTGCACATGCCAGATTGGCGGGGCTCCTGGAATCTAAGACAAGTTTTGGTAAAACAGTTTTGACAGCTAGGTAAGGCTGTATGCTTTAAGATTAAATAGTCGGGTGAGCGTGTTTGGCTTTGACTTGCGCCCCTAGGATGCAAATGCTGGAATAACAGGGTTCCTGGTATCTAAGACAAGTTTTGGTAAATCAGTTTTGGCAGCTACGTAAGTCTGTATGTTTTAAGATTAAATTGTCGGGTGAGCCTGTTTGGCCTTGACTTGCTCCCCTAGGCTGCACATGCCAGATTGGCGGGGCTCCTGGAATCTAAGACAAGTTTAGGTAAAACAGTTTTGACAATTAGGTAAGGCTGTATGCTTTAAGATTAAATAGTCGGGTGAGCGTGTTTGGCTTTGACTTGCGCCCCTAGGATGCAAATGCTGGAATAACAGGGTTCCTGGTATCTAAGACAAGTTTTGGTAAATCAGTTTTGGCAGCTACGTAAGTCTGTATGTTTTAAGATTAAATTGTCGGGTGAGCCTGTTTGGCTTTGACTTGCTCCCCTAGGCTGCACATGCCAGATTGGCAGGGCTCCTGGAATCTAAGACAAGTTTTGGTAAAACAGTTTTGACAGCTAGGTAAGGCTGTATGTTTTAAGATTAAATAGTCGGGTGAGCGTGTTTGGCTTTGACTTGCTCCCCTAGGATGCAAATGCTGGATTAACAGGGTTCCTGGTATCTGAGACAAGTTTTGGTATGGCAATTTTGAGTTCCAGGTGAGACTGAATGTATTCAGACTTAATAGTCGTTTGAGACTATTTGGCTTTGACTTTCTCCCCTAGGCGGCACATGCCAGATTGGCGGGGCTCCTGGAATCTTATAAAAGTTTTGGTAAAGCAGTTTTGACAGCTAGGTAAGGCTGTATGTTTTAAGATTAAATAGTCGTGTGAGCGTGTTTGGCTTTGACTTGCGCCCCTAGGATGCAAATGCTGCAATAACAGGGTTCCTGGTATCTAAGACAAGTTTTGGTAAATCAGTTTTGGCAGCTACGTAAGTCTGTATGTTTTAAGATTAAATTGTCGGGTGAGCCTGTTTGGCTTTGACTTGCTCCCCTAGGCTGCACATGCCAGATTGGCGGGACTCCTGGAATCTAAGACAAGTTTTGGTAAAACAGTTTTGACAGCTAGGTAAGGCTGCATGCTTTAAGATTAAATAGTCGGGTGAGCGTGTTTGGCTTTGACTTGCGCCCCCAGGATGCAAATGCTGGAAGATTAAATAGTCGGGTGAGCCTGTTTGGCTTTGACTTGCGCCCCTAGGATGCAAATGCTGGAATAACAGGGTTCCTGGTATCTAAGACAAGTTTTGGTAAATCAGTTTTGGCAGCTACGTAAGTCTGTATGTTTTAAGATTAAAATGTCGGGTGAGCCTGTTTGGCTTTGACTTGCTCCCCTAGGCTGCACATGCCAGATTGGCGGGGCTCCTGGAATCTAAGACAAGTTTTGGTAAAACAGTTTTGACAGCTAGGTAAGACTGTATGTTTTAAGATTAAATAGTCGGGTGAGCGTGTTTGGCTTTGACTTGCGCCCCTAGGATGCAAATGCTGGAATAAAAGGATTCCTGGTATCTAAGACAAGTTTTGGTAAATCAGTTTTGGCAGCTACGTAAGTCTGTATGTTTTAAGATTAAATTGTCGGGTGAGCCTGTTTGGCTTTGACTTGCTCCCCTAGGCTGCACATGCCAGATTGGCGGGGCTCCTGGAATCTTAGACAAGGTTTGGTAAAACAGTTTTGACAGCTGGGCAAGACTGTATGTTTTAAGATTAAATAGTCGGTTGAGCCTGTTTGGCTTTGAGTTGCGCCCCTAGGATGCAAATGCTGGATAAACAGGGTTCCTGGTATTGGTAAGGCAATTTTGAGTTCCAGGTGAGGCTAAATGTGTTAAGACTTAATAGTCGGGTGAGACTATTTTGCTTTGACTTGCTCCCCTAGGCTGCAAATGCTAGATTAACAAGGTCCTGGTTTTTAAGGCAAGTTTTGGTAAAGCAGTTTTGGCAGCTACGTAAGTCTGTATGTTTTAAGATTAAATTGTCGGGTGAGCCTGTTTGGCTTTGACTTGCTCCCCTAGGCTCCACATGCCAGATTGGCGGGACTCCTGGAATCTAAGACAAGTTTTGGTAAAACAGTTATGACAGCTAGGTAAGGCTGTATGCTTTAAGATCAAATAGTCGGGTGAGCGTGTTTGGCTTTGACTTGCGCCCCTAGGATGCAAATGCTGGAAGATTAAATAGTCGGGTGAGCGTGTTTGGCTTTGACTTGCGCCCCTAGGATGCAAATGCTGGAATAACAGGGTTCCTGGTATCTAAGACAAGTTTTGATAAATCAGTTTTGGCAGCTACGTAAGTCTGTATGTTTTAAGATTAAATTGTCGGGTGAGCCTGTTTGGCTTTGACTTGCTCCCCTAGGCTGCACATGCCAGATTGGCGGGGCTCCTGGAATCTAAGACAAGTTTTGGTAAAACAGTTTTGACAGCTAGGTAAGGCTGTATGTTTTAAGATTAAATAGTCGGGTGAGCGTGTTTGGCTTTGACTTGCGCCCCTAGGATGCAAATGCTGGAATAACAGGGTTCCTGGTATCTAAGACAAGTTTTGGTAAATCAGTTTTGGCAGCTACGTAAGTCTGTATGTTTTAAGATTAAATTGTCGGGTGAGCCTGTTTGGCTTTGACTTGCTCCCCTAGGCTCCACATGCCAGATCCGCGGGACTCCTGGAATCTAAGACAAGTTTTGGTAAAACAGTTTTGACAGCTAGGTAAGGCTGTATGCTTTAAGAGTAAATAGTCGGGTAAGCGTGTTCGGCTTTGACTTGCGCCTCTAGGATGCAAATGCTGGAATAACAGGGTTCCTGGTATCTAAGACAAGTTTTGGTAAATCAGTTTTGGCAGCTACGTAAGTCTGTATGTTTTAAGATTAAATTGTCGGGTGAGCCTGTTTGGCTTTGACTTGCTCCCCTAGGCTGCACATGCCAGATTGGCGGGGCTCCTGGAATCTAAGACAAGTTTTGGTAAAACAGTTTTGACAGCTAGGTAAGGCTGTATGCTTTAAGATTAAATAGTCGGGTGAGCCTGTTTGGCTTTGACTTGCTCCCCTAGGCTGCACATGCCAGATTGGCGGGGCTCCAGGAATCTAAGACAAGTTTTGGTAAAACAGTTTTGACAGCTAGGTAAGGCTGTATGCTTTAAGAGTAAATAGTCGGGTAAGCGTGTTTGGCTTTGACTTGCGCCTCTAGGATGCAAATGCTGGAATAACAGGGTTCCTGGTATCTAAGACAAGTTTTGGTAAATCAGTTTTGGCAGCTACGTAAGTCTGTATGTTTTAAGATTAAATTGTCGGGTGAGCCTGTTTGGCTTTGACTTGCGCCCCTAGGCTCCACATGCCAGATTGGCGGGACTCCTGGAATCTAAGACAAGTTTTGGTAAAACAGTTTTGACAGCTAGGTAAGGCTGTATGTTTTAAGATTAAATAGTCGGGTGAGCGTGTTTGGCTTTGACCTGCGCCCCTAGGATGCAAATGCTGGAATAAAAGGATTCCTGGTATCTAAGACAAGTTTTGGTAAATCAGTTTTGGCAGCTACGTAAGTCTGTATGTTTTAAGATTAAATTGTCGGGTGAGCCTGTTTGGCTTTGACTTGCTCCCCTAGGCTGCACATGCCAGATTGGCGGGGCTCCTGGAATCTAAGACAAGTTTTGGTAAAACAGTTTTGACAGCTAGGTAAGGCTGTATGCTTTAAGATTAAATAGTCGGGTGAGCGTGTTTGGCTTTGACTTGCGCCCCTAGGATGCAAATGCTGGAAGATTAAATAGTCGGGTGAGCCTGTTTGGCTTTGACTTGCGCCCCTAGGATGCAAATGCTGGAATAACAGGGTTCCTGGTATCTGAGACAAGTTTTGGTAAAGCAGTTTTGGCAGCTACGTAAGTCTGTATGTTTTAAGATTAAATTGTCGGGTGAGCCTGTTTGGCTTTGACTTGCTCCCCTAGGCTGCACATGCCAGATTGGCGGGGCTCCTGGAATCTAAGACAAGTTTTGGTAAAACAGTTTTGACAGCTAGGTAAGGCTGTATGTTTTAAGATTAAATAGTCGGGTGAGCGTGTTTGGCTTTGACCTGCGCCCCTAGGATGCAAATGCTGGAATAAAAGGATTCCTGGTATCTAAGACAAGTTTTGGTAAATCAGTTTTGGCAGCTACGTAAGTCTGTATGTTTTAAGATTAAATTGTCGGGTGAGCCTGTTTGGCTTTGACTTGCTCCCCTAGGCTGCACATGCCAGATTGGCGGGGCTCCTGGAATCTAAGACAAGTTTTGGTAAAACAGTTTTGACAGCTAGGTAAGGCTGTATGCTTTAAGATTAAATAGTCGGGTGAGCGTGTTTGGCTTTGACTTGCGCCCCTAGGATGCAAATGCTGGAAGATTAAATAGTCGGGTGAGCCTGTTTGGCTTTGACTTGCGCCCCTAGGATGCAAATGCTGGAATAACAGGGTTCCTGGTATCTGAGACAAGTTTTGGTAAATCAGTTTTGGCAGCTACGTAAGTCTGTATGTTTTAAGATTTAATTGTCGGGTGAGCCTGTTTGGCTTTGACTTGCTCCCCTAGGCTGCACATGCCAGATTGGCGGGGCTCCTGGAATCTAAGACAAGTTTTGGTAAAACAGTTTTGACAGCTAGGTAAGGCTGTATGTTTTAAGATTAAATAGTCGGGTGAGCGTGTTTGGCTTTGACCTGCGCCCCTAGGATGCAAATGCTGGAATAAAAGGATTCCTGGTATCTAAGACAAGTTTTGGTAAATCAGTTTTGGCAGCTACGTAAGTCTGTATGTTTTAAGATTAAATTGTCGGGTGAGCCTGTTTGGCTTTGACTTGCTCCCCTAGGCTGCACATGCCAGATTGGCGGGGCTCCTGGAATCTAAGACAAGTTTTGGGAAAACAGTTTTGACAGCTAGGTAAGGCTGTATGTTTTAAGATTAAATAGTCGGGTGAGCGTGTTTGGCTTTGACTTGCGCCCCTAGGATGCAAATGCTGGAATAACAGGGTTCCTGGTATCTAAGACAAGTTTTGGTAAATCAGTTTTGGCAGCTACGTAAGTCTGTATGTTTTAAGATTAAATTGTCGGGTGAGCCTGTTTGGCCTTGACTTGCTCCCCTAGGCTGCACATGCCAGATTGGCGGGGCTCCTGGAATCTAAGACAAGTTTTGGTAAAACAGTTTTGACAGCTAGGTAAGGCTGTATGCTTTAAGATTAAATAGTCGGGTGAGCGTGTTTGGCTTTGACTTGCGCCCCTAGGATGCAAATGCTGGAATAACAGGGTTCCTGGTATCTAAGACAAGTTTTGGTAAATCAGTTTTGGCAGCTACGTAAGTCTGTATGTTTTAAGATTAAATTGTCGGGTGAGCCTGTTTGGCTTTGACTTGCTCCCCTAGGCTGCACATGCCAGATTGGCGGGGCTCCTGGAATCTAAGACAAGTTTTGGTAAAACAGTTTTGACAGCTAGGTAAGGCTGTATGTTTTAAGATTAAATAGTCGGGTGAGCGTGTTTGGCTTTGACTTGCTCCCCTAGGATGCAAATGCTGGATTAACAGGGTTCCTGGTATCTGAGACAAGTTTTGGTATGGCAATTTTGAGTTCCAGGTGAGACTGAATGTATTCAGACTTAATAGTCGTTTGAGACTATTTGGCTTTGACTTTCTCCCCTAGGCGGCACATGCCAGATTGGCGGGGCTCCTGGAATCTTATAAAAGTTTTGGTAAAACAGTTTTGACAGCTAGGTAAGGCTGTATGTTTTAAGATTAAATAGTCGTGTGAGCGTGTTTGGCTTTGACTTGCGCCCCTAGGATGCAAATGCTGCAATAACAGGGTTCCTGGTATCTAAGACAAGTTTTGGTAAATCAGTTTTGGCAGCTACGTAAGTCTGTATGTTTTAAGATTAAATTGTCGGGTGAGCCTGTTTGGCTTTGACTTGCTCCCCTAGGCTGCACATGCCAGATTGGCGGGACTCCTGGAATCTAAGACAAGTTTTGGTAAAACAGTTTTGACAGCTAGGTAAGGCTGCATGCTTTAAGATTAAATAGTCGGGTGAGCGTGTTTGGCTTTGACTTGCGCCCCCAGGATGCAAATGCTGGAAGATTAAATAGTCGGGTGAGCCTGTTTGGCTTTGACTTGCGCCCCTAGGATGCAAATGCTGGAATAACAGGGTTCCTGGTATCTAAGACAAGTTTTGGTAAATCAGTTTTGGCAGCTACGTAAGTCTGTATGTTTTAAGATTAAATTGTCGGGTGAGCCTGTTTGGCTTTGACTTGCTCCCCTAGGCTGCACATGCCAGATTGGCGGGGCTCCTGGAATCTAAGACAAGTTTTGGTAAAACAGTTTTGACAGCTAGGTAAGACTGTATGTTTTAAGATTAAATAGTCGGGTGAGCGTGTTTGGCTTTGACTTGCGCCCCTAGGATGCAAATGCTGGAATAAAAGGATTCCTGGTATCTAAGACAAGTTTTGGTAAATCAGTTTTGGCAGCTACGTAAGTCTGTATGTTTTAAGATTAAATTGTCGGGTGAGCCTGTTTGGCTTTGACTTGCTCCCCTAGGCTGCACATGCCAGATTGGCGGGGCTCCTGGAATCTTAGACAAGGTTTGGTAAAACAGTTTTGACAGCTGGGCAAGACTGTATGTTTTAAGATTAAATAGTCGGTTGAGCCTGTTTGGCTTTGAGTTGCGCCCCTAGGATGCAAATGCTGGATAAACAGGGTTCCTGGTATTGGTAAGGCAATTTTGAGTTCCAGGTGAGGCTAAATGTGTTAAGACTTAATAGTCGGGTGAGACTATTTTGCTTTGACTTGCTCCCCTAGGCTGCAAATGCTAGATTAACAAGGTCCTGGTTTTTAAGGCAAGTTTTGGTAAAGCAGTTTTGGCAGCTACGTAAGTCTGTATGTTTTAAGATTAAATTGTCGGGTGAGCCTGTTTGGCTTTGACTTGCTCCCCTAGGCTCCACATGCCAGATTGGCGGGACTCCTGGAATCTAAAACAAGTTTTGGTAAAACAGTTATGACAGCTAGGTAAGGCTGTATGCTTTAAGATCAAATAGTCGGGTGAGCGTGTTTGGCTTTGACTTGCGCCCCTAGGATGCAAATGCTGGAAGATTAAATAGTCGGGTGAGCGTGTTTGGCTTTGACTTGCGCCCCTAGGATGCAAATGCTGGAATAACAGGGTTCCTGGTATCTAAGACAAGTTTTGATAAATCAGTTTTGGCAGCTACGTAAGTCTGTATGTTTTAAGATTAAATTGTCGGGTGAGCCTGTTTGGCTTTGACTTGCTCCCCTAGGCTGCACATGCCAGATTGGCGGGGCTCCTGGAATCTAAGACAAGTTTTGGTAAAACAGTTTTGACAGCTAGGTAAGGCTGTATGTTTTAAGATTAAATAGTCGGGTGAGCGTGTTTGGCTTTGACTTGCGCCCCTAGGATGCAAATGCTGGAATAACAGGGTTCCTGGTATCTAAGACAAGTTTTGGTAAATCAGTTTTGGCGGCTACGTAAGTCTGTATGTTTTAAGATTAAATTGTCGGGTGAGCCTGTTTGGCTTTGACTTGCTCCCCTAGGCTGCACATGCCAGATTGGCGGGGCTCCTGGAATCTAAGACAAGTTTTGGTAAAACAGTTTTGACAGCTAGGTAAGGCTGTATGCTTTAAGATTAAATAGTCGGGTGAGCGTGTTTGGCTTTGACTTGCGCCCCTAGGATGCAAATGCTGGAATAACAGGGTTCCTGGTATCTAAGACAAGTTTTGGTAAATCAGCTTTGGCAGCTACGTAAGTCTGTATGTTTTAAGATTAAATTGTCGGGTGAGCCTGTTTGGCTTTGACTTGCTCCCCTAGGCTGCACATGCCAGATTGGCGGGGCTCCTGGAATCTAAGACAAGTTTTGGTAAAACAGTTTTGACAGCTAGGTAAGGCTGTATGTTTTAAGATTAAATAGTCGGGTGAGCGTGTTTGGCTTTGACTTGCTCCCCTAGGATGCAAATGCTGGATTAACAGGGTTCCTGGTATCTGAGACAAGTTTTGGTAAGGCAATTTTGAGTTCCAGGTGAGACTGAATGTATTCAGACTTAATAGTCGTTTGAGACTATTTGGCTTTGACTTTCTCCCCTAGGCGGCACATGCCAGATTGGCGGGGCTCCTGGAATCTTATAAAAGTTTTGGTAAAACAGTTTTGACAGCTAGGTAAGGCTGTATGTTTTAAGATTAAATAGTCGGGTGAGCGTGTTTGGCTTTGACTTGCGCCCCTAGGATGCAAATGCTGGAATAAAAGGATTCCGGGTATCTAAGACAAGTTTTGGTAAATCAGTTTTGGCAGCTACGTAAGTCTGTATGTTTTAAGATTAAATTGTCGGGTGAGCCTGTTTGGCTTTGACTTGCTCCCCTAGGCTGCACATGCCAGATTGGCGGGGCTCCTGGAATCTTAGACAAGGTTTGGTAAAACAGTTTTGACAGCTGGGCAAGACTGTATGTTTTAAGATTAAATAGTCGGTTGAGCCTGTTTGGCTTTGAGTTGCGCCCCTAGGATGCAAATGCTGGATAAACAGGGTTCCTGGTATTGGTAAGGCAATTTTGAGTTCCAGGTGAGGCTAAATGTGTTAAGACTTAATAGTCGGGTGAGACTATTTTGCTTTGACTTGCTCCCCTAGGCTGCAAATGCTAGATTAACAAGGTCCTGGTTTTTAAGGCAAGTTTTGGTAAAGCAGTTTTGGCAGCTACGTAAGTCTGTATGTTTTAAGATTAAATTGTCGGGTGAGCCTGTTTGGCTTTGACTTGCTCCCCTAGGCTCCACATGCCAGATTGGCGGGACTCCTGGAATCTAAGACAAGTTTTGGTAAAACAGTTATGACAGCTAGGTAAGGCTGTATGCTTTAAGATCAAATAGTCGGGTGAGCGTGTTTGGCTTTGACTTGCGCCCCTAGGATGCAAATGCTGGAATAACAGGGTTCCTGGTATCTAAGACAAGTTTTGGTAAATCAGTTTTGGCGGCTACGTAAGTCTGTATGTTTTAAGATTAAATTGTCGGGTGAGCCTGTTTGGCTTTGACTTGCTCCCCTAGGCTGCACATGCCAGATTGGCGGGGCTCCTGGAATCTAAGACAAGTTTTGGTAAAACAGTTTTGACAGCTAGGTAAGGCTGTATGCTTTAAGATTAAATAGTCGGGTGAGCGTGTTTGGCTTTGACTTGCGCCCCTAGGATGCAAATGCTGGAATAACAGGGTTCCTGGTATCTAAGACAAGTTTTGATAAATCAGTTTTGGCAGCTACGTAAGTCTGTATGTTTTAAGATTAAATTGTCGGGTGAGCCTGTTTGGCTTTGACTTGCTCCCCTAGGCTGCACATGCCAGATTGGCGGGGCTCCTGGAATCTAAGACAAGTTTTGGTAAAACAGTTTTGACAGCTAGGTAAGGCTGTATGTTTTAAGATTAAATAGTCGGGTGAGCGTGTTTGGCTTTGACTTGCGCCCCTAGGATGCAAATGCTGGAATAACAGGGTTCCTGGTATCTAAGACAAGTTTTGGTAAATCAGTTTTGGCGGCTACGTAAGTCTGTATGTTTAAAGATTAAATTGTCGGGTGAGCCTGTTTGGCTTTGACTTGCTCCCCTAGGCTGCACATGCCAGATTGGCGGGGCTCCTGGAATCTAAGACAAGTTTTGGTAAAACAGTTTTGACAGCTAGGTAAGGCTGTATGCTTTAAGATTAAATAGTCGGGTGAGCGTGTTTGGCTTTGACTTGCGCCCCTAGGATGCAAATGCTGGAATAACAGGGTTCCTGGTATCTAAGACAAGTTTTGGTAAATCAGCTTTGGCAGCTACGTAAGTCTGTATGTTTTAAGATTAAATTGTCGGGTGAGCCTGTTTGGCTTTGACTTGCTCCCCTAGGCTGCACATGCCAGATTGGCGGGGCTCCTGGAATCTAAGACAAGTTTTGGTAAAACAGTTTTGACAGCTAGGTAAGGCTGTATGTTTTAAGATTAAATAGTCGGGTGAGCGTGTTTGGCTTTGACTTGCTCCCCTAGGATGCAAATGCTGGATTAACAGGGTTCCTGGTATCTGAGACAAGTTTTGGTAAGGCAATTTTGAGTTCCAGGTGAGACTGAATGTATTCAGACTTAACAGTCGTTTGAGACTATTTGGCTTTGACTTTCTCCCCTAGGCGGCACATGCCAGATTGGCGGGGCTCCTGGAATCTTATAAAAGTTTTGGTAAAACAGTTTTGACAGCTAGGTAAGGCTGTATGTTTTAAGATTAAATAGTCGGGTGAGCGTGTTTGGCTTTGACTTGCGCCCCTAGGATGCAAATGCTGGAATAACAGGGTTCCTGGTATCTAAGACAAGTTTTGGTAAATCAGTTTTGGCAGCTACGTAAGTCTGTATGTTTTAAGATTAAATTGTCGGGTGAGCCTGTTTGGCTTTGACTTGCTCCCCTAGGCTCCACATGCCAGATCCGCGGGACTCCTGGAATCTAAGACAAGTTTTGATAAAACAGTTTTGACAGCTAGGTAAGGCTGTATGCTTTAAAAGTAAATAGTCGGGTAAGCGTGTTTGGCTTTGACTTGCGCCTCTAGGATGCAAATGCTGGAATAACAGGGTTCCTGGTATCTAAGACAAGTTTTGGTAAATCAGTTTTGGCAGCTACGTAAGTCTGTATGTTTTAAGATTAAATTGTCGGGTGAGCCTGTTTGGCTTTGACTTGCTCCCCTAGGCTGCACATGCCAGATTGGCGGGGCTCCTGGAATCTAAGACAAGTTTTGGTAAAACAGTTTTGACAGCTAGGTAAGGCTGTATGCTTTAAGATTAAATAGTCGGGTGAGCGTGTTTGGCTTTGACTTGCGCCCCTAGGATGCAAATGCTGGAAGATTAAATAGTCGGGTGAGCCTGTTTGGCTTTGACTTGCGCCCCTAGGCTCAACATGCCAGATTGGCGGGACTCCTGGAATCTAAGACAAGTTTTGGTAAAACAGTTTTGACAGCTAGGTAAGGCTGTATGTTTTAAGATTAAATAGTCGGGTGAGCGTGTTTGGCTTTGACCTGCGCCCCTAGGATGCAAATGCTGGAATAAAAGGATTCCTGGTATCTAAGACAAGTTTTGGTAAATCAGTTTTGGCAGCTACGTAAGTCTGTATGTTTTAAAAAAATTGTCGGGTGAGCCTGTTTGGCTTTGACTTGCTCCCCTAGGCTGCACATGCCAGATTGGCGGGGCTCCTGGAATCTAAGACAAGTTTTGGTAAAACAGTTTTGACAGCTAGGTAAGGCTGTATGCTTTAAGATTAAATAGTCGGGTGAGCGTGTTTGGCTTTGACTTGCGCCCCTAGGATGCAAATGCTGAAAGATTAAATAGTCGGGTGAGCCTGTTTGGCTTTGACTTGCGCCCCTAGGATGCAAATGCTGGAATAACAGGGTTCCTGGTATCTGAGACAAGTTTTGGTAAAGCAGTTTTGGCAGCTACGTAAGTCTGTATGTTTTAAGATTAAATTGTCGGGTGAGCCTGTTTGGCTTTGACTTGCTCCCCTAGGCTCCACATGCCAGATTGGCGGGACTCCTGGAATCTAAGACAAGTTTTGGTAAAACAGTTTTGACAGCTAGGTAAGGCTGTATGTTTTAAGATTAAATAGTCGGGTGAGCGTGTTTGGCTTTGACCTGCGCCCCTAGGATGCAAATGCTGGAATAAAAGGATTCCTGGTATCTAAGACAAGTTTTGGTAAATCAGTTTTGGCAGCTACGTAAGTCTGTATGTTTTAAGATTAAATTGTCGGGTGAGCCTGTTTGGCTTTGACTTGCTCCCCTAGGCTGCACATGCCAGATTGGCGGGACTCCTGGAATCTAAGACAAGTTTTGGTAAAACAGTTTTGACAGCTAGGTAAGGCTGCATGCTTTAAGATTAAATAGTCGGGTGAGCGTGTTTGGCTTTGACTTGCGCCCCCAGGATGCAAATGCTGGAAGATTAAATAGTCGGGTGAGCCTGTTTGGCTTTGACTTGCGCCCCTAGGATGCAAATGCTGGAATAACAGGGTTCCTGGTATCTAAGACAAGTTTTGGTAAATCAGTTTTGGCAGCTACGTAAGTCTGTATGTTTTAAGATTAAATTGTCGGGTGAGCCTGTTTGGCTTTGACTTGCTCCCCTAGGCTCCACATGCCAGATTGGCGGGACTCCTGGAATCTAAGACAAGTTTTGGTAAAACAGTTTTGACAGCTAGGTAAGGCTGTATGTTTTAAGATTAAATAGTCGGGTGAGCGTGTTTGGCTTTGACCTGCGCCCCTAGGATGCAAATGCTGGAATAAAAGGATTCCTGGTATCTAAGACAAGTTTTGGTAAATCAGTTTTGGCAGCTACGTAAGTCTGTATGTTTTAAGATTAAATTGTCGGGTGAGCCTGTTTGGCTTTGACTTGCTCCCCTAGGCTGCACATGCCAGATTGGCGGGGCTCCTGGAATCTAAGACAAGTTTTGGTAAAACAGTTTTGACAGCTAGGTAAGGCTGTATGCTTTAAGATTAAATAGTCGGGTGAGCGTGTTTGGCTTTGACTTGCGCCCCTAGGATGCAAATGCTGGAAGATTAAATAGTCGGGTGAGCCTGTTTGGCTTTGCCTTGCGCCCCTAGGATGCAAATGCTGGAATAACAGGGTTCCTGGTATCTGAGACAAGTTTTGGTAAATCAGTTTTGGCAGCTACGGAAGTCTGTATGTTTTAAGAATTAATTGTCGGGTGAGCCTGTTTGGCTTTGACTTGCTCCCCTAGGCTGCACATGCCAGATTGGCGGGGCTCCTGGAATCTAAGACAAGTTTTGGTAAAACAGTTTTGACAGCTAGGTAAGGCTGTATGTTTTAAGATTAAATAGTCGGGTGAGCGTGTTTGGCTTTGACCTGCGCCCCTAGGATGCAAATGCTGGAATAAAAGGATTCCTGGTATCTAAGACAAGTTTTGGTAAATCAGTTTTGGCAGCTACGTAAGTCTGTATGTTTTAAGATTAAATTGTCGGGTGAGCCTGTTTGGCTTTGACTTGCTCCCCTAGGCTGCACATGCCAGATTGGCGGGGCTCCTGGAATCTAAGACAAGTTTTGGGAAAACAGTTTTGACAGCTAGGTAAGGCTGTATGTTTTAAGATTAAATAGTCGGGTGAGCGTGTTTGGCTTTGACTTGCGCCCCTAGGATGCAAATGCTGGAATAACAGGGTTTCTGGTATCTAAGACAAGTTTTGGTAAATCAGTTTTGGCAGCTACGTAAGTCTGTATGTTTTAAGATTAAATTGTCGGGTGAGCCTGTTTGGCCTTGACTTGCTCCCCTAGGCTGCACATGCCAGATTGGCGGGGCTCCTGGAATCTAAGACAAGTTTTGGTAAAACAGTTTTGACAGCTAGGTAAGGCTGTATGCTTTAAGATTAAATAGTCGGGTGAGCGTGTTTGGCTTTGACTTGCGCCCCTAGGATGCAAATGCTGGAATAACAGGGTTCCTGGTATCTAAGACAAGTTTTGGTAAATCAGTTTTGGCAGCTACGTAAGTCTGTATGTTTTAAGATTAAATTGTCGGGTGAGCCTGTTTGGCTTTGACTTGCTCCCCTAGGCTGCACATGCCAGATTGGCGGGGCTCCTGGAATCTAAGACAAGTTTTGGTAAAACAGTTTTGACAGCTAGGTAAGGCTGTATGCTTTAAGATTAAATAGTCGGGTGAGCGTGTTTGGCTTTGACTTGCGCCCCTAGGATGCAAATGCTGGAATAACAGGGTTCCTGGTATCTAAGACAAGTTTTGGTAAATCAGTTTTGGCAGCTACGTAAGTCTGTATGTTTTAAGATTAAATTGTCGGGTGAGCCTGTTTGGCCTTGACTTGCTCCCCTAGGCTGCACATGCCAGATTGGCGGGGCTCCTGGAATCTAAGACAAGTTTTGGTAAAACAGTTTTGACAGCTTGGTAAGGCTGTATGCTTTAAGATTAAATAGTCGGGTGAGCGTGTTTGGCTTTGACTTGCGCCCCTAGGATGCAAATGCTGGAATAACAGGGTTCCTGGTATCTAAGACAAGTTTTGGTAAATCAGTTTTGGCAGCTACGTAAGTCTGTATGTTTTAAGATTAAATTGTCGGGTGAGCCTGTTTGGCTTTGACTTGCTCCCCTAGGCTGCACATGCCAGATTGGCGGGGCTCCTGGAATCTAAGACAAGTTTTGGTAAAACAGTTTTGACAGCTAGGTAAGGCTGTATGTTTTAAGATTAAATAGTCGGGTGAGCGTGTTTGGCTTTGACTTGCTCCCCTAGGATGCAAATGCTGGATTAACAGGGTTCCTGGTATCTGAGACAAGTTTTGGTATGGCAATTTTGAGTTCCAGGTGAGACTGAATGTATTCAGACTTAATAGTCGTTTGAGACTATTTGGCTTTGACTTTCTCCCCTAGGCGGCACATGCCAGATTGGCGGGGCTCCTGGAATCTTATAAAAGTTTTGGTAAAACAGTTTTGACAGCTAGGTAAGGCTGTATGTTTTAAGATTAAATAGTCGTGTGAGCGTGTTTGGCTTTGACTTGCGCCCCTAGGATGCAAATGCTGCAATAACAGGGTTCCTGGTATCTAAGACAAGTTTTGGTAAATCAGTTTTGGCAGCTACGTAAGTCTGTATGTTTTAAGATTAAATTGTCGGGTGAGCCTGTTTGGCTTTGACTTGCTCCCCTAGGCTGCACATGCCAGATTGGCGGGACTCCTGGAATCTAAGACAAGTTTTGGTAAAACAGTTTTGACAGCTAGGTAAGGCTGCATGCTTTAAGATTAAATAGTCGGGTGAGCGTGTTTGGCTTTGACTTGCGCCCCCAGGATGCAAATGCTGGAAGATTAAATAGTCGGGTGAGCCTGTTTGGCTTTGACTTGCGCCCCTAGGATGCAAATGCTGGAATAACAGGGTTCCTGGTATCTAAGACAAGTTTTGGTAAATCAGTTTTGGCAGCTACGTAAGTCTGTATGTTTTAAGATTAAATTGTCGGGTGAGCCTGTTTGGCTTTGACTTGCTCCCCTAGGCTGCACATGCCAGATTGGCGGGGCTCCTGGAATCTAAGACAAGTTTTGGTAAAACAGTTTTGACAGCTAGGTAAGACTGTATGTTTTAAGATTAAATAGTCGGGTGAGCGTGTTTGGCTTTGACTTGCGCCCCTAGGATGCAAATGCTGGAATAAAAGGATTCCTGGTATCTAAGACAAGTTTTGGTAAATCAGTTTTGGCAGCTACGTAAGTCTGTATGTTTAAGATTAAATTGTCGGGTGAGCCTGTTTGGCTTTGACTTGCTCCCCTAGGCTGCACATGCCAGATTGGCGGGGCTCCTGGAATCTTAGACAAGGTTTGGTAAAACAGTTTTGACAGCTGGGCAAGACTGTATGTTTTAAGATTAAATAGTCGGTTGAGCCTGTTTGGCTTTGAGTTGCGCCCCTAGGATGCAAATGCTGGATAAACAGGGTTCCTGGTATTGGTAAGGCAATTTTGAGTTCCAGGTGAGGCTAAATGTGTTAAGACTTAATAGTCGGGTGAGACTATTTTGCTTTGACTTGCTCCCCTAGGCTGCAAATGCTAGATTAACAAGGTCCTGGTTTTTAAGGCAAGTTTTGGTAAAGCAGTTTTGGCAGCTACGTAAGTCTGTATGTTTTAAGATTAAATTGTCGGGTGAGCCTGTTTGGCTTTGACTTGCTCCCCTAGGCTCCACATGCCAGATTGGCGGGACTCCTGGAATCTAAGACAAGTTTTGGTAAAACAGTTATGACAGCTAGGTAAGGCTGTATGCTTTAAGATCAAATAGTCGGGTGAGCGTGTTTGGCTTTGACTTGCGCCCCTAGGATGCAAATGCTGGAAGATTAAATAGTCGGGTGAGCGTGTTTGGCTTTGACTTGCGCCCCTAGGATGCAAATGCTGGAATAACAGGGTTCCTGGTATCTAAGACAAGTTTTGATAAATCAGTTTTGGCAGCTACGTAAGTCTGTATGTTTTAAGATTAAATTGTCGGGTGAGCCTGTTTGGCTTTGACTTGCTCCCCTAGGCTGCACATGCCAGATTGGCGGGGCTCCTGGAATCTAAGACAAGTTTTGGTAAAACAGTTTTGACAGCTAGGTAAGGCTGTATGTTTTAAGATTAAATAGTCGGGTGAGCGTGTTTGGCTTTGACTTGCGCCCCTAGGATGCAAATGCTGGAATAACAGGGTTCCTGGTATCTAAGACAAGTTTTGGTAAATCAGTTTTGGCGGCTACGTAAGTCTGTATGTTTTAAGATTAAATTGTCGGGTGAGCCTGTTTGGCTTTGACTTGCTCCCCTAGGCTGCACATGCCAGATTGGCGGGGCTCCTGGAATCTAAGACAAGTTTTGGTAAAACAGTTTTGACAGCTAGGTAAGGCTGTATGCTTTAAGATTAAATAGTCGGGTGAGCGTGTTTGGCTTTGACTTGCGCCCCTAGGATGCAAATGCTGGAATAACAGGGTTCCTGGTATCTAAGACAAGTTTTGGTAAATCAGCTTTGGCAGCTACGTAAGTCTGTATGTTTTAAGATTAAATTGTCGGGTGAGCCTGTTTGGCTTTGACTTGCTCCCCTAGGCTGCACATGCCAGATTAGCGGGGCTCCTGGAATCTAAGACAAGTTTTGGTAAAACAGTTTTGACAGCTAGGTAAGGCTGTATGTTTTAAGATTAAATAGTCGGGTGAGCGTGTTTGGCTTTGACTTGCTCCCCTAGGATGCAAATGCTGGATTAACAGGGTTCCTGGTATCTGAGACAAGTTTTGGTAAGGCAATTTTGAGTTCCAGGTGAGACTGAATGTATTCAGACTTAATAGTCGTTTGAGACTATTTGGCTTTGACTTTCTCCCCTAGGCGGCACATGCCAGATTGGCGGGGCTCCTGGAATCTTATAAAAGTTTTGGTAAAACAGTTTTGACAGCTAGGTAAGGCTGTATGTTTTAAGATTAAATAGTCGGGTGAGCGTGTTTGGCTTTGACTTGCGCCCCTAGGATGCAAATGCTGGAATAACAGGGTTCCTGGTATCTAAGACAAGTTTTGGTAAATCAGTTTTGGCAGCTACGTAAGTCTGTATGTTTTAAGATTAAATTGTCGGGTGAGCCTGTTTGGCTTTGACTTGCTCCCCTAGGCTCCACATGCCAGATCCGCGGGACTCCTGGAATCTAAGACAAGTTTTGGTAAAACAGTTTTGACAGCTAGGTAAGGCTGTATGCTTTAAGAGTAAATAGTCGGGTAAGCGTGTTTGGCTTTGACTTGCGCTTCTAGGATGCAAATGCTGGAATAACAGGGTTCCTGGTATCTAAGACAAGTTTTGGTAAATCAGTTTTGGCGGCCAGATGGGGCTATATGTTTTAAGATTTAATAGTCGGGTGAGCCTGTTTGGCTTTGACTTGCGCCCCTAGGATGCAAATGCTGCATTAACAGTGTTCCTGGTATCTGAGACAAGTTTTGGTAAAACAGTTTTGACAGCTAGGTAAGGCTGTATGCTTTAAGATTAAATAGTCGGGTGACCGTGTTTGGCTTTGACTTGCGCCCCTAGGATGCAACTGCTGGAATAACAGGGTTCCTGGTATCTAAGACATGTTTTGGTAAGTCGGTTTTGGCGGCCAGATGGGGCTATATGTTTTAAGATTTAATAGTTTGGTGAACCTGTTTGGCTTTGACTGGCGCCCTTAGGATGCAAATGCTGGATTAACAGGGTTCCTGGTATCTGAGACAAGTTTTGGTAAATCAGTGTTGGCGGCCAGATGGGGCTATATGTTTTAGGATTAAATAGTCGGATGAGCCTGTTTGGCTTTGACTTGCTACCCTAGGCTGCACATGCCAGATTGGCGGGGCTCCTGGAATCTAAGACAAGTTTTGGTAAAACAGTTTTGACAGCTAGGTAAGGCTGTATGCTTTAAGATTAAATAGTCGGGTGAGCGTGTTTGGCCTTGACTTGCGCTCCTAGGATGCAAATGCTGGAATAATAGGGTTCCTGGTATCTAAGACAAGTTTTGGTAAATCAGTTTTGGCAGCTACGTAAGTCTGTATGTTTTAAGATTAAATTAACGGGTGAGCCTGTTTGGCTTTGACTTGCTCCCCTAGGCTGCACATGTCAGATTGGCGGGGCTCCTGGAATCTAAGACAAGTTTTGGTAAAACAGTTTGACAGCTAGGTAAGGCTGTATGTCTTATGATTAAATTGTCGGGTGAGCGTGTTTGGCTTTGACTTGCGCCCCTAGGATGCAAATGCTGGAATAACAGGGTTCCTGGTATCTAAGACAAGTTTTCGTTAATCAGTTTTGGCGGCCAGATGGGGCTATATGTTTTAAGATTTAATAGTCGGGTGAGTCTGTTTGACTTTGACTTGTTACCCTAGGATGCAAATGCTGGATTAACAGGGTTCCTGGTATCTGAGACAAGTTTTGTTAAGGCAATTTTGAGTTCCAGGTGAGACTGAATGTATTCAGACTTAAAAGTTGTTTGAGACTATTTGGCTTTGACTTTCTCCCCTAGGCGGCACATGCCAGATTGGCGGGGCACCTGGAATCTAAAAAAAGTTTTGGTAAAACAGTTTTGACAGCTAGGTAAGTCTGTATGTTTTAAGATTAAACTGTCGGGGGAGCCTGTTTGGCTTTGACTTGCTCCCCTAATCTCCACATGCCAGATTGGCTTGGCTCCTGGAATCTTAGACAAGGTTTGGTAAAACAGTTTTGACAGCTGGGCAAGACTGTATGTTTTAAGATTAAATAGTCGGTTGAGCCTGTTTGGCTTTGAGTTGCGCCCCTAGGATGCAAATGCTGGATAAACAGGGTTCCTGGTATTGGTAAGGCAATTTTGAGTTCCAGGTGAGGCTAAATGTGTTAAGACTTAATAGTCGGGTGAGACTATTTTGCTTTGACTTGCTCCCCTAGGCTGCAAATGCTAGATTAACAAGGCTCCTGGTTTTTAAGGCAAGTTTTGGTAAAGCAGTTTTGGCAGCTACGTAAGTCTGTATGTTTTAAGATTAAATTGTCGGGTGAGCCTGTTTGGCTTTGACTTGCTCCCCTAGGCTCCACATACCAGATTGGCGGGACTCCTGGAATCTAAGACAAGTTTTGGTAAAACAGTTTTGACAGCTAGGTAAGGCTGTATGCTTTAAGATAAAATAGTCGGGTGAGCGTGTTTGGCTTTGACTTGCGCCCCTAGGATGCAAATGCTGGAAGATTAAATAGTCGGGTGAGCCTGTTTGGCTTTGACTTGCGCCCCTAGGATGCAAATGCTGGAATAACAGGGTTCCTGGTATCTAAGACAAGTTTTGGTAAATCAGTTTTGGCAGCTACGTAAGTCTGTATGTTTTAAGATTAAATTGTCGGGTGAGCCTGTTTGGCTTTGACTTGCTCCCCTAGGCTGCACATGCCAGATTGGCGGGGCTCCTGGAATCTAATACAAGTTTTGGTAAAACAGTTTTGACAGCTAGGTAAGGCTGTATGTTTTAAGATTAAATAGTCGGGTGAGCGTGTTTGGCTTTGACTTGCGCCCCTAGGATGCAAATGCTGGAATAACAGGGTTCCTGGTATCTAAGACAAGTTTTGGTAAATCAGTTTTGGCAGCTACGTAAGTCTGTATGTTTTAAGATTAAATTGTCGGGTGAGCCTGTTTGGCTTTGACTTGCTCCCCTAGGCTGCACATGCCAGATTGGCGGGGCTCCTGGAATCTAAGACAAGTTTTGGTAAAACAGTTTGACAGCTAGGTAAGGCTGTATGTTTTAAGATTAAATAGTCGGGTGAGCGTGTTTGGCTTTGACTTGCGCCCCTAGGATGCAAATGCTGGAATAACAGGGTTCCTGGTATCTAAGACAAGTTTTCGTTAATCAGTTTTGGCGGCCAGATGGGGCTATATGTTTTAAGATTTAATAGTCGGGTGAGTCTGTTTGACTTTGACTTGCTACCCTAGGATGCAAATGCTGGATTAACATTGTTCCTGGTATCTGAGACAAGTTTTGTTAAGGCAATTTTGAGTTCCAGGTGAGACTGAATGTATTCAGACTTAATAGTTGTTTGAGACTATTTGGCTTTGACTTTCTCCCCTAGGCGGCACATGCCAGATTGGCGGGGCACCTGGAATCTAAAAAAAGTTTTGGTAAAACAGTTTTGACAGCTAGGTAAGTCTGTATGTTTTAAGATTAAACTGTCGGGGGAGCCTGTTTGGCTTTGACTTGCTCCCCTAATCTCCACATGCCAGATTGGCTTGGCTCCTGGAATCTTAGACAAGGTTTGGTAAAACAGTTTTGACAGCTGGGCAAGACTGTATGTTTTAAGATTAAATAGTCGGTTGAGCCTGTTTGGCTTTGAGTTGCGCCCCTAGGATGCAAATGCTGGATAAACAGGGTTCCTGGTATTGGTAAGGCAATTTTGAGTTCCAGGTGAGGCTAAATGTGTTAAGACTTAATAGTCGGGTGAGACTATTTTGCTTTGACTTGCTCCCCTAGGCTGCAAATGCTAGATTAACAAGGCTCCTGGTTTTTAAGGCAAGTTTTGGTAAAGCAGTTTTGGCAGCTACGTAAGTCTGTATGTTTTAAGATTAAATTGTCGGGTGAGCCTGTTTGGCTTTGACTTGCTCCCCTAGGCTCCACATGCCAGATTGGCGGGACTCCTGGAATCTAAGACAAGTTTTGGTAAAACAGTTTTGACAGCTAGGTAAGGCTGTATGCTTTAAGATAAAATAGTCGGGTGAGCGTGTTTGGCTTTGACTTGCGCCCCTAGGATGCAAATGCTGGAAGATTAAATAGTCGGGTGAGCCTGTTTGGCTTTGACTTGCGCCCCTAGGATGCAAATGCTGGAATAACAGGGTTCCTGGTATCTAAGACAAGTTTTGGTAAATCAGTTTTGGCAGCTACGTAAGTCTGTATGTTTTAAGATTAAATTGTCGGGTGAGCCTGTTTGGCTTTGACTTGCTCCCCTAGGCTGCACATGCCAGATTGGCGGGGCTCCTGGAATCTAATACAAGTTTTGGTAAAACAGTTTTGACAGCTAGGTAAGGCTGTATGTTTTAAGATTAAATAGTCGGGTGAGCGTGTTTGGCTTTGACTTGCACCCCTAGGATGCAAATGCTGGAATAAAAGGATTCCTGGTATCTAAGACAAGTTTTGGTAAATCAGTTTTGGCAGCTACGTAAGTCTGTATGTTTTAAGATTAAATTGTCGGGTGAGCCTGTTTGGCTTTGACTTGCTCCCCTAGGCTGCACATGCCAGATTGGCGGGGCTCCTGGAATCTAAGACAAGTTTTGGTAAAACAGTTTTGACAGCTAGGTAAGGCTGTATGTTTTAAGATTAAATAGTCGGGTGAGCGTGTTTGGCTTTGACTTGCGCCCCTAGGATGCAAATGCTGGAATAACAGGGTTCCTGGTATCTAAGACAAGTTTTGGTAAATCAGTTTTGGCAGCTACGTAAGTCTGTATGTTTTAAGATTAAATTGTCGGGTGAGCCTGTTTGGCCTTGACTTGCCTCCCGTAGGCTGCACATGCCAGATTGGCGGGGCTCCTGGAATCTAAGACGAGTTTTGGTAAAACAGTTTTGACAGCTAGGTAAGGCTGTATGCTTTAAGATTAAATAGTCGGGTGAGCGTGTTTGGCTTTGACTTGCGCCCCTAGGATGCAAATGCTGGAATAACAGGGTTCCTGGTATCTAAGACAAGTTTTGGTAAATCAGTTTTGGCAGCTAAGTAAGTCTGTATGTTTTAAGATTAAATTGTCGGGTGAGCCTGTTTGGCTTTGACTTGCTCCCCTAGGCTGCACATGCCAGATTGGCGGGGCTCCTGGAATCTAAGACAAGTGTTGGTAAAACAGTTTTGACAGCTAGGTAAGGCTGTATGTTTTAAGATTAAATAGTCGGGTGAGCGTGTTTGGCTTTGACTTGCTCCCCTAGGATGCAAATGCTGGATTAACAGGGATCCTGGTATCTGAGACAAGTTTTGGTAAGGCAATTTTGAGTTCCAGGTGAGACTGAATGTATTCAGACTTAATAGTCGTTTGAGACTATTTGGCTTTGACTTTCTCCCCTAGGCGGCACATGCCAGACTGGCGGGGCTCCTGGAATCTTATAAAAGTTTTGGTAAAACAGTTTTGACAGCTAGGTAAGGCTGTATGTTTTAAGATTAAATAGTCGTGTGAGCGTGTTTGGCCTTGACTTGCGCCCCTAGGATGCAAATGCTGGAATAACAGGGTTCCTGGTATCTAAGACAAGTTTTGGTAAATCAGTTTTGGCAGCTACGTAAGTCTGTATGTTTTAAGATTAAATTGTCGGGTGAGCCTGTTTGGCTTTGACTTGCTCCCCTAGGCTGCACATGCTAGATTGGCGGGGCTCCTGGAATCTAAGACAAGTTTTGGTAAAACAGTTTTGACAGCTAGGTAAGGCTGTATGTTTTAAGAGTAAATAGTCGGGTAAGCGTGTTTGGCTTTGACTTGCGCCTCTAGGATGCAAATGCTGGAATAACAGGGTTCCTGGTATCTAAGACAAGTTTTGGTAAATCAGTTTTGGCGGCCAGATGGGGCTATATGTTTTAAGATTTAATAGTCGGGTGAGCCTGTTTGGCTTTGACTTGCGCCCCTAGGATGCAAATGCTGCATTAACAGTTATCCTGGTATCTGAGACAAGTTTTGGTAAAACAGTTTTGACAGCTAGGTAAGGCTGTATGCTTTAAGATTAAATAGTCGGGTGACCGTGTTTGGCTTTGACTTGCGCCCCTAAGATACAACTACTGGAATTACAGGGTTCCTGGTATCTAAGACATGTTTTGGTAAGTCGGTTTTGGCGGCCAGATGGGGCTATATGTTTTAAGATTTAATAGTTTGGTGAACCTGTTTGGCTTTGACTGGCGCCCCTAGGATGCAAATGCTGGATTAACAGGGTTCCTGGTATCTAAGGCAAGTTTTGGTAAAGCAGTTTTGGCAGCTACGTAAGTCTGTATGTTTTAAGATTAAATTGTCGGGTGAGCCTGTTTGGCTTTGACTTGCTCCCCTAGGCTCCACATACCAGATTGGCGGGACTCCTGGAATCTAAGACAAGTTTTGGTAAAGCAGTTTTGACAGCTAGGTAAGGCTGTATGCTTTAAGATTAAATAGTCGGGTGAGCGTGTTTGGCTTTGACTTGCGCCCCTAGGATGCAAATGCTGGAAGATTAAATAGTCGGGTGAGCCTGTTTGGCTTTGACTTGCGCCCCTAGGATGCAAATGCTGGAATAACAGGGATCCTGGTATCTAAGACAAGTTTTGGTAAATCAGTTTTGGCAGCTACGTAAGTCTGTATGTTTTAAGATTAAATTGTCGGGTGAGCCTGTTTGGCTTTGACTTGCTCCCCTAGGCTGCACATGCCAAATTGGCGGGGCTCCTGGAATCTAAGACAAGTTTTGGTAAAACAGTTTTGACAGCTAGGTAAGGCTGTATGTTTTAAGATCAAATAGTCGGGTGAGCGTGTTTGGCTTTGACTTGCGCCCCTAGGATGCAAATGCTGGAATAACAGGGTTCCTGGTATCTAAGACAAGTTTTGGTAAATCAGTTTTGGCAGCTACGTAAGTCTGTATGTTTTAAGATTAAATTGTCGGGTGAGCCTGTTTGGCTTTGACTTGCTCCCCTAGGCTGCACATGCCATATTGGCGGGGCTCCTGGAATCTAAGACAAGTTTTGGTAAAACAGTTTTGACAGCTAGGTAAGGCTGTATGCTTTAAGATTAAATAGTCGGGTGAGCGTGTTTGGCTTTGACTTGCGCCCCTAGGATGCAAATGCTGGAATAACAGGGTTCCTGATATCTAAGACAAGTTTTGGTAAATCAGTTTTGGCAGCTACGTAAGTCTGTATGTTTTAAAATTAAATTGTCGGGTGAGCCTGTTTGGCTTTGACTTGCTTCCCTAGGCTGCACATGCCAGATTGGCGGGGCTCCTGGAATCTAAGACAAGTTTTGGTAAAACAGTTTAGACAGCTAGGTAAGGCTGTATGTTTTAAGATTAAATAGTCGGGTGAGCGTGTTTGGCTTTGACTTGCTCCCCTAGGATGCAAATGCTGGAATAACAGGGTTCCTGGTATCTAAGACAAGTTTTGGTAAATCAGTTTTGGCAGCTACGTAAGTCTGTATGTTTTAAGATTAAATTGTCGGGTGAGCCTGTTTGGCTTTGACTTGCGCCCCTAGGATGCAAATGCTGCATTAACAGTGTTCCTGGTATCTGAGACAAGTTTTGGTAAAAAAGTTTTGACAGCTAGGTAAGGCTGTATGCTTTAAGATTAAATAGTCGGGTGAGCGTGTTTGGCTTTGACTTGCGCCCCTAGGATGCAAATGTTGGAATAACAGGGTTCCTGGTATCTAAGACAAGTTTTGGTAAATCAGTTTTTGCGGCCAGATGGGGCTATATGTTTTAAGATTTAATAGTCGGGTGAGCCTGTTTGGCTTTGACTTGCGCCCCTAGGATGCAAATGCTGCATTAACAGTGTTCCTGGTATCTGAGACAAGTTTTGGTAAAAAAGTTTTGACAGCTAGGTAAGGCTGTATGCTTTTAGATTAAATAGTCGGGTGAGCGTGTTCGGCTTTGACTTGCGCCCCTAGGATGCAAATGTTGGAATAGCAGGGTTCCTGGTATCTAAGACATGTTTTGGTAAGTCGGTCTTGGCGGCAAGATGGGGCTATATGTTTTAAGATTTAATAGTTTGGTGAACCTGTTTGGCTTTGACTGGCGCCCCTAGAATGCAAATGCTGGATTAACAGGGTTTCTGGTATCTGAGACAAGTTTTGGTAAATCAGTTTTGGCGGCCAGATGGGGCTATATGTTTTAGGATTAAATAGTCGGATAAGCCTGTTTGGCTTTGACTTGCTCATCTAGGCTGCTCATGCCAGATTGGCGGGGCTCCTGGAATCTAAGACAAGTTTTGGTAAAACAGTTTTGACTGCTAGGTAAAGCTGTATGCTTTAAGATTAAATAGTCGGGTGAGCGTGTTTGGCTTTGACTTGCGCCCCTAGGATGCAAATGCTGGAATAACAGGGTTCCTGGTATCTAAGACAAGTTTTGGTAAATCAGTTTTGGCAGCTACGTAAGTCTGTATGTTTTAAGATTAAATTGTCGGGTGAGCCTGTTTGGCTTTGACTTGCTCCCCTAGGCTGCACATGCTAGATTGGCGGGGCTCCTGGAATCTTATAAAAGTTTTGGTAAAACAGTTTTGACAGCTAGGTAAGGCTGTATGTTTTAAGAATAAATAGTCGTGTGAGCGTGTTTGGCCTTGACTTGCGCCCCTAGGATGCAAATGCTGGAATAACAGGGTTCCTGGTATCTAAGACAAGTTTTGGTAAATCAGTTTTGGCAGCTACGTAAGTCTGTATGTTTTAAGATTAAATTGTCGGGTGAGCCTGTTTGGCTTTGACTTGCTCCCCTAGGCTGCACATGCTAGATTGGCGGGGCTCCTGGAATCTAAGACAAGTTTTGGTAAAACAGTTTTGACAGCTAGGTAAGGCTGTATGTTTTAAGATTTAATAGTCGTGTGAGCGTGTTTGGCCTTGACTTGCGCCCCTAGGATGCAAATGCTGGAATAACAGGGTTCCTGGTATCTAAGACAAGTTTTGGTAAATCAGTTTTGGCAGCTACGTAAGTCTGTATGTTTTAAGATTAAATTGTCGGGTGAGCCTGTTTGGCTTTGACTTGCTCCCCTAGGCTGCACATGCCATATTGGCGGGGCTCCTGGAATCTAAGACAAGTTTTGGTAAAACAGTTTTGACAGCTAGGTAAGGCTGTATGCTTTAAGATTAAATAGTCGGGTGAGCGTGTTTGGCTTTGACTTGCGCCCCTAGGATGCAAATGCTGGAATAACAGGGTTCCTGATATCTAAGACAAGTTTTGGTAAATCAGTTTTGGCAGCTACGTAAGTCTGTATGTTTTAAGGTTAAATAGTCGGGTGAGTCTGTTTGACTTTGACTTGCTCCCCTAGGATGCAAATGCTGGATTAACAGGGTTCCTGGTATCTGAGACAAGTTTTAGTAAGGCAATTTTGAGTTCCATGTGAGGCTGAATGTATTCAGACTTAATAGTCGTTTGAGACTATTTGGCTTTGACTTTCTCCCCTAGGCGGCACATGCCAGACTGGCGGGGCTCCTGGAATCTTATAAAAGTTTTGGTAAAACAGTTTTGACAGCTAGGTAAGGCTGTATGTTTTAAGATTAAATAGTCGTGTGAGCGTGTTTGGCCTTGACTTGCGCCCCTAGGATGCAAATGCTGGAATAACAGGGTTCCTGGTATCTAAGACAAGTTTTGGTAAATCAGTTTTGGCAGCTACGTAAGTCTGTATGTTTTAAGATTAAATTGTCGGGTGAGCCTGTTTGGCTTTGACTTGCTCCCCTAGGCTGCACATGCTAGATTGGCGGGGCTCCTGGAATCTAAGACAAGTTTTGGTAAAACAGTTTTGACAGCTAGGTAAGGCTGTATGTTTTAAGAGTAAATAGTCGGGTAAGCGTGTTTGGCTTTGACTTGCGCCTCTAGGATGCAAATGCTGGAATAACAGGGTTCCTGGTATCTAAGACAAGTTTTGGTAAATCAGTTTTGGCGGCCAGATGGGGCTATATGTTTTAAGATTTAATAGTCGGGTGAGCCTGTTTGGCTTTGACTTGCGCCCCTAGGATGCAAATGCTGCATTAACAGTTATCCTGGTATCTGAGACAAGTTTTGGTAAAACAGTTTTGACAGCTAGGTAAGGCTGTATGCTTTAAGATTAAATAGTCGGGTGAGCGTGTTTGGCTTTGACTTGCGCCCCTAAGATACAACTACTGGAATTACAGGGTTCCTGGTATCTAAGACATGTTTTGGTAAGTCGGTTTTGGCGGCCAGATGGGGCTATATGTTTTAAGATTTAATAGTTTGGTGAACCTGTTTGGCTTTGACTGGCGCCCCTAGGATGCAAATGCTGGATTAACAGGGTTCCTGGTATCTAAGGCAAGTTTTGGTAAAGCAGTTTTGGCAGCTACGTAAGTCTGTATGTTTTAAGATTAAATTGTCGGGTGAGCCTGTTTGGCTTTGACTTGCTCCCCTAGGCTCCACATGCCAGATTGGCGGGACTCCTGGAATCTAAGACAAGTTTTGGTAAAACAGTTTTGACAGCTAGGTAAGGCTGTATGCTTTAAGATTAAATAGTCGGGTGAGCGTGTTTGGCTTTGACTTGCGCCCCTAGGATGCAAATGCTGGAAGATTAAATAGTCGGGTGAGCCTGTTTGGCTTTGACTTGCGCCCCTAGGATGCAAATGCTGGAATAACAGGGTTCCTGGTATCTAAGACAAGTTTTGGTAAATCAGTTTTGGCAGCTACGTAAGTCTGTATGTTTTAAGATTAAATTGTCGGGTGAGCCTGTTTGGCTTTGACTTGCTCCCCTAGGCTGCACATGCTAGATTGGCGGGGCTCCTGGAATCTTATAAAAGTTTTGGTAAAACAGTTTTGACAGCTAGGTAAGGCTGTATGTTTTAAGAATAAATAGTCGTGTGAGCGTGTTTGGCCTTGACTTGCGCCCCTAGGATGCAAATGCTGGAATAACAGGGTTCCTGGTATCTAAGACAAGTTTTGGTAAATCAGTTTTGGCAGCTACGTAAGTCTGTATGTTTTAAGATTAAATTGTCGGGTGAGCCTGTTTGGCTTTGACTTGCTCCCCTAGGCTGCACATGCTAGATTGGCGGGGCTCCTGGAATCTAAGACAAGTTTTGGTAAAACAGTTTTGACAGCTAGGTAAGGCTGTATGTTTTAAGATTTAATAGTCGTGTGAGCGTGTTTGGCCTTGACTTGCGCCCCTAGGATGCAAATGCTGGAATAACAGGGTTCCTGGTATCTAAGACAAGTTTTGGTAAATCAGTTTTGGCAGCTACGTAAGTCTGTATGTTTTAAGATTAAATTGTCGGGTGAGCCTGTTTGGCTTTGACTTGCTCCCCTAGGCTGCACATGCCATATTGGCGGGGCTCCTGGAATCTAAGACAAGTTTTGGTAAAACAGTTTTGACAGCTAGGTAAGGCTGTATGCTTTAAGATTAAATAGTCGGGTGAGCGTGTTTGGCTTTGACTTGCGCCCCTAGGATGCAAATGCTGGAATAACAGGGTTCCTGATATCTAAGACAAGTTTTGGTAAATCAGTTTTGGCAGCTACGTAAGTCTGTATGTTTTAAGGTTAAATAGTCGGGTGAGTCTGTTTGACTTTGACTTGCTCCCCTAGGATGCAAATGCTGGATTAACAGGGTTCCTGGTATCTGAGACAAGTTTTAGTAAGGCAATTTTGAGTTCCATGTGAGGCTGAATGTATTCAGACTTAATAGTCGTTTGAGACTATTTGGCTTTGACTTTCTCCCCTAGGCGGCACATGCCAGACTGGCGGGGCTCCTGGAATCTTATAAAAGTTTTGGTAAAACAGTTTTGACAGCTAGGTAAGGCTGTATGTTTTAAGATTAAATAGTCGTGTGAGCGTGTTTGGCCTTGACTTGCGCCCCTAGGATGCAAATGCTGGAATAACAGGGTTCCTGGTATCTAAGACAAGTTTTGGTAAATCAGTTTTGGCAGCTACGTAAGTCTGTATGTTTTAAGATTAAATTGTCGGGTGAGCCTGTTTGGCTTTGACTTGCTCCCCTAGGCTGCACATGCTAGATTGGCGGGGCTCCTGGAATCTAAGACAAGTTTTGGTAAAACAGTTTTGACAGCTAGGTAAGGCTGTATGTTTTAAGAGTAAATAGTCGGGTAAGCGTGTTTGGCTTTGACTTGCGCCTCTAGGATGCAAATGCTGGAATAACAGGGTTCCTGGTATCTAAGACAAGTTTTGGTAAATCAGTTTTGGCGGCCAGATGGGGCTATATGTTTTAAGATTTAATAGTCGGGTGAGCCTGTTTGGCTTTGACTTGCGCCCCTAGGATGCAAATGCTGCATTAACAGTTATCCTGGTATCTGAGACAAGTTTTGGTAAAACAGTTTTGACAGCTAGGTAAGGCTGTATGCTTTAAGATTAAATAGTCGGGTGAGCGTGTTTGGCTTTGACTTGCGCCCCTAAGATACAACTACTGGAATTACAGGGTTCCTGGTATCTAAGACATGTTTTGGTAAGTCGGTTTTGGCGGCCAGATGGGGCTATATGTTTTAAGATTTAATAGTTTGGTGAACCTGTTTGGCTTTGACTGGCGCCCCTAGGATGCAAATGCTGGATTAACAGGGTTCCTGGTATCTAAGGCAAGTTTTGGTAAAGCAGTTTTGGCAGCTACGTAAGTCTGTATGTTTTAAGATTAAATTGTCGGGTGAGCCTGTTTGGCTTTGACTTGCTCCCCTAGGCTCCACATGCCAGATTGGCGGGACTCCTGGAATCTAAGACAAGTTTTGGTAAAACAGTTTTGACAGCTAGGTAAGGCTGTATGCTTTAAGATTAAATAGTCGGGTGAGCGTGTTTGGCTTTGACTTGCGCCCCTAGGATGCAAATGCTGGAAGATTAAATAGTCGGGTGAGCCTGTTTGGCTTTGACTTGCGCCCCTAGGATGCAAATGCTGGAATAACAGGGATCCTGGTATCTAAGACAAGTTTTGGTAAATCAGTTTTGGCAGCTACGTAAGTCTGTATGTTTTAAGATTAAATTGTCGGGTGAGCCTGTTTGGCTTTGACTTGCTCCCCTAGGCTGCACATGCCAAATTGGCGGGGCTCCTGGAATCTAAGACAAGTTTTGGTAAAACAGTTTTGACAGCTAGGTAAGGCTGTATGTTTTAAGATCAAATAGTCGGGTGAGCGTGTTTGGCTTTGACTTGCGCCCCTAGGATGCAAATGCTGGAATAACAGGGTTCCTGGTATCTAAGACAAGTTTTGGTAAATCAGTTTTGGCAGCTACGTAAGTCTGTATGTTTTAAGATTAAATTGTCGGGTGAGCCTGTTTGGCTTTGACTTGCTCCCCTAGGCTGCACATGCCATATTGGCGGGGCTCCTGGAATCTAAGACAAGTTTTGGTAAAACAGTTTTGACAGCTAGGTAAGGCTGTAGGCTTTAAGATTAAATAGTCGGGTGAGCGTGTTTGGCTTTGACTTGCGCCCCTAGGATGCAAATGCTGGAATAACAGGGTTCCTGATATCTAAGACAAGTTTTGGTAAATCAGTTTTGGCAGCTACGTAAGTCTGTATGTTTTAAAATTAAATTGTCGGGTGAGCCTGTTTGGCTTTGACTTGCTTCCCTAGGCTGCACATGCCAGATTGGCGGGGCTCCTGGAATCTAAGACAAGTTTTGGTAAAACAGTTTAGACAGCTAGGTAAGGCTGTATGTTTTAAGATTTAATAGTCGTGTGAGCGTGTTTGGCTTTGACTTGCTCCCCTAGGATGCAAATGCTGGAATAACAGGGTTCCTGGTATCTAAGACAAGTTTTGGTAAATCAGTTTTGGCGGCCAGATGGGGCTATATGTTTTAAGATTTAATAGTCGGGTGAGCCTGTTTGGCTTTGACTTGCGCCCCTAGGATGCAAATGCTGCATTAACAGTGTTCCTGGTATCTGAGACAAGTTTTGGTAAAAAAGTTTTGACAGCTAGGTAAGGCTGTATGCTTTAAGATTAAATAGTCGGGTGAGCGTGTTTGGCTTTGACTTGCGCCCCTAGGATGCAAATGTTGGAATAACAGGGTTCCTGGTATCTAAGACAAGTTTTGGTAAATCAGTTTTTGCGGCCAGATGGGGCTATATGTTTTAAGATTTAATAGTCGGGTGAGCCTGTTTGGCTTTGACTTGCGCCCCTAGGATGCAAATGCTGCATTAACAGTGTTCCTGGTATCTGAGACAAGTTTTGGTAAAAAAGTTTTGACAGCTAGGTAAGGCTGTATGCTTTTAGATTAAATAGTCGGGTGAGCGTGTTCGGCTTTGACTTGCGCCCCTAGGATGCAAATGTTGGAATAGCAGGGTTCCTGGTATCTAAGACATGTTTTGGTAAGTCGGTCTTGGCGGCAAGATGGGGCTATATGTTTTAAGATTTAATAGTTTGGTGAACCTGTTTGGCTTTGACTGGCGCCCCTAGGATGCAAATGCTGGATTAACAGGGTTCCTGGTATCTGAGACAAGTTTTGGTAAATCAGTTTTGGCGGCCAGATGGGGCTATATGTTTTAGGATTAAATAGTCGGATAAGCCTGTTTGGCTTTGACTTGCTCATCTAGGCTGCTCATGCCAGATTGGCGGGGCTCCTGGAATCTAAGACAAGTTTTGGTAAAACAGTTTTGACTGCTAGGTAAAGCTGTATGCTTTAAGATTAAATAGTCGGGTGAGCGTGTTTGGCTTTGACTTGCGCCCCTAGGATGCAAATGCTGGAATAACAGGGTTCCTGGTATCTAAGACAAGTTTTTGTAAATCAGTTTTGGCGGCCAGATGGGGCTATATGTTTTAAGATTAAATTGTCGGGTGAGCCTGTTTGGCTTTGACTTGCTCCCCTAGGCTGCACATGCCAGATTGGCGGGGCTCCTGGAATCTAAGACAAGTTTTGGTAAAACAGTTTTGACAGCTACGTAAGTCTGTATTTTTTAAGGTTAAATAGTCGGGTGAGTCTGTTTGACTTTGACTTGCTCTCCTAGGCTGCAAATGCTGGATTAACAGGGTTCCTGGTATCTGAGACATGTTTTGGTAAATCAGTTTTGACGGCCAGGTGGGGCAATATCATTTAAAATTTAATAGTCGGGTGAGACTAATTGGCTTTGTCTCGCTCCCCTAGGCTACAAATGCAAGATTAACAGGGTACCTGGTAACTGAGATAGGTTAAGGTAAATCAGTTTTGGCAGCTACGTAAGTCTGTATGTTTTAACAAACAAGTTTTGGTAAGGCAATTTTGAGATCAAGGTGAGGCTGAATGTGTTAAGACTTAATAGTCGGCTGAGACTATTTTGCTTTGACTTGCTCCCCTAGGCTGCAAATGCTAGATTAACAGGGCTCCTGGTTTCTAAGGCAAGTTTTGGTAAATCAGTTTTGGCGGGCAGATGGGGCTTAATGTATTAGGATTAAATGGTCGGATGAGCCTGTTTGGCATTGACTTGCTCCCCTAGGCTCCACAGGCCAGATTGGCGGGGCTCCAGGAATCTAAAAAAAGTTTTGGTAAAGCAATTTTGACAGCTACGTAAGTCTGTATGTTTTAAGGTTAAATAGTCGGGTGAGTCTGTTTGACTTTGACTTGCTCCCCTAGGATGCAAATGCTGGATTAACAGGGTTCCTGGTATCTGAGACAAGTTTTGGTAAGGCAATTTTGAGTTCCATGTGAGGCTGAATGTGTTAAGACTTAATAGTCGGGTGAGACTATTTTGCTTTGACTTGCTCCCCTAGGCTGCAAATGCTAGATTAACAAGGCTCCTGGTTTTAAAGGCAGGTTTTGGTAAAGCAATTTTGGCAGCTACGTAAGTCTGTATGTTTTAAGATTAAATTGTCGGGTGAGCCTGTTTGTCTTTGACTTGCTCCCCTAGGCTCCACATGCCAGATCCGCGGGACTCCTGGAATCTAAGACAAGTTTAGGTAAAACAGTTTTGACAGCTAGGTAAGGCTGTATGCTTTAAGAGTAAATAGTCGGGTAAGCGTGTTTGGCTTTGACTTGCGCCTCTAGGATGCAAATGCTGGAATAACAGGGTTCCTGGTATCTAAGACAAGTTTTGGTAAATCAGTTTTGGCGGCCAGATGGGGCTATATGTTTTAAGATTTAATAGTCGGGTGAGCCTGTTTCGCTTTGACCTGCGCCCCTAGGATGCAAATGCTGCATTAACAGTGTTCCTGGAATCTAAGACAAGTTTTGGTAAAACAGTTTTGACTGCTAGGTAAAGCTGTATGCTTTAAGATTAAATAGTCGGGTGAGCGTGTTTGGCTTTGACTTGCGCCCCTAGGATGCAAATGCTGGAATAACAGGGTTCCTGGTATCTAAGACAAGTTTTTGTAAATCAGTTTTGGCGGCCAGATGGGGCTATATGTTTTAAGATTAAATTGTCAGGTGAGCCTGTTTGGCTTTGACTTGCTCCCCTAGGCTGCACATGCCAGATTGGCGGGGCTCCTGGAATCTAAGACAAGTTTTGGTAAAACAGTTTTGACAGCTACGTAAGTCTGTATTTTTTAAGGTTAAATAGTCGGGTGAGTCTCTTTGACTTTGACTTGCTCTCCTAGGCTGCAAATGCTGGATTAACAGGGTTCCTGGTATCTGAGACATGTTTTGGTAAATCAGTTTTGACGGCCAGGTGGGGCAATATGATTTAAAATTTAATAGTCGGGTGAGACTAATTGGCTTTGTCTTGCTCCCCTAGGCTACAAATGCAAGATTAACAGGGTACCTGGTAACTGAGATAGGTTAAGGTAAATCAGTTTTGGCAGCTACGTAAGTCTGTATGTTTTAACAAACAAGTTTTGGTAAGGCAATTTTGAGATCAAGGTGAGGCTGAATGTGTTAAGACTTAATAGTCGGCTGAGACTATTTTGCTTTGACTTGCTCCCCTAGGCTGCAAATGCTAGATTAACAAGGCTCCTGGTTTTAAAGGCAAGTTTTGGTAAAGCAGTTTTGGCAGCTACGTAAGTCTGTATGTTTTAAGATTAAATTGTCGGGTGAGCCTGTTTGTCTTTGACTTGCTCCCCTAGGCTCCACATGCCAGATCCGCGGGACTCCTGGAATCTAAGACAAGTTTTGGTAAAACAGTTTTGACAGCTAGGTAAGGCTGTATGCTTAAAGAGTAAATAGTCGGGTAAGCGTGTTTGGCTTTGACTTGCGCCTCTAGGATGCAAATGCTGGAATAACAGGGTTCCTGGTATCTAAGACAAGTTTTGGTAAATCAGTTTTGGCGGCCAGATGGGGCTATATGTTTTAAGATTTAATAGTCGGGTGAGCCTGTTTGGCTTTGACTTGCGCCCCTAGGATGCAAATGCTGCATTAACAGTGTTCCTGGAATCTAAGACAAGTTTTGGTAAAACAGTTTTGACTGCTAGGTAAAGCTGTATGCTTTAAGATTAAATAGTCGGGTGAGCGTGTTTGGCTTTGACTTGCGCCCCTAGGATGCAAATGCTGGAATAACAGGGTTCCTGGAATCTAAGACAAGTTTTTGTAAATAAGTTTTGGCGGCCAGATGGGGCTATATGTTTTAAGATTAAATTGTCGGGTGAGCCTGTTTGGCTTTGACTTGCTCCCCTAGGCTGCACATGCCAGATTGGCGGGGCTCCTGGAATCTAAGACAAGTTTTGGTAAAACAGTTTTGACAGCTACGTAAGTCTGTATTTTTTAAGGTTAAATAGTCGGGTGAGTCTGTTTGACTTTGACTTGCTCTCCTAGGCTGCAAATGCTGGATTAACAGGGTTCCTGGTATCTGAGACATGTTTTGGTAAATCAGTTTTGACGGCCAGGTGGGGCAATATGATTTAAAATTTAATAGTCGGGTGAGACTAATTGGCTTTGTCTTGCTCCCCTAGGCTACAAATGCAAGATTAACAGGGTACCTGGTAACTGAGATAGGTTAAGGTAAATCAGTTTTGGCAGCTACGTAAGTCTGTATGTTTTAACAAACAAGTTTTGGTAAGGCAATTTTGAGATCAAGGTGAGGCTGAATGTGTTAAGACTTAATAGTCGGCTGAGACTATTTTGCTTTGACTTGCTCCCCTAGGCTGCAAATGCTAGATTAACAGGGCTCCTGGTTTCTAAGGCAAGTTTTGGTAAATCAGTTTTGGCGGGCAGATGGGGCTAAATGTATTAGGATTAAATGGTCGGATGAGCCTGTTTGGCATTGACTTGCTCCCCTAGGCTCCACAGGCCAGATTGGCGGGGCTCCAGGAATCTAAAAAAAGTTTTGGTAAAGCAATTTTGACAGCTACGTAAGTCTGTATGTTTTAAGGTTAAATAGTCGGGTGAGTCTGTTTGACTTTGACTTGCTCCCCTAGGATGCAAATGCTGGATTAACAGGGTTCCTGGTATCTGAGACAAGTTTTAGTAAGGCAATTTTGAGTTCCATGTGAGGCTGAATGTGTTAAGACTTAATTGTCGGGTGAGACTATTTTGCTTTGACTTGCTCCCCTAGGCTGCAAACGCTACATTAACAAGGCTCCTGGTTTTAAAGGCAAGTTTTGGTAAAGCAGTTTTGGCAGCTACGTAAGTCTGTATGTTTTAAGATTAAATTGTCGGGTGAGCCTGTTTGTCTTTGACTTGCTCCCCTAGGCTCCACATGCCAGATCCGCGGGACTCCTGGAATCTAAGACAAGTTTTGGTAAAACAGTTTTGACAGCTAGGTAAGGCTGTATGCTTTAAGAGTAAATAGTCGGGTAAGCGTGTTTGGCTTTGACTTGCGCCTCTAGGATGCAAATGCTGGAATAACAGGGTTCCTGGTATCTAAGACAAGTTTTGGTAAATCAGTTTTGGCGGCCAGATGGGGCTATATGTTTTAAGATTTAATAGTCGGGTGAGCCTGTTTCGCTTTGACCTGCGCCCCTAGGATGCAAATGCTGCATTAACAGTGTTCCTGGAATCTAAGACAAGTTTTGGTAAAACAGTTTTGACTGCTAGGTAAAGCTGTATGCTTTAAGATTAAATAGTCGGGTGAGCGTGTTTGGCTTTGACTTGCGCCCCTAGGATGCAAATGCTGGAATAACAGGGTTCCTGGTATCTAAGACAAGTTTTTGTAAATCAGTTTTGGCGGCCAGATGGGGCTATATGTTTTAAGATTAAATTGTCGGGTGAGCCTGTTTGGCTTTGACTTGCTCCCCTAGGCTGCACATGCCAGATTGGCGGGGCTCCTGGAATCTAAGACAAGTTTTGGTAAAACAGTTTTGACAGCTACGTAAGTCTGTATTTTTTAAGGTTAAATAGTCGGGTGAGTCTCTTTGACTTTGACTTGCTCTCCTAGGCTGCAAATGCTGGATTAACAGGGTTCCTGGTATCTGAGACATGTTTTGGTAAATCAGTTTTGACGGCCAGGTGGGGCAATATGATTTAAAATTTAATAGTCGGGTGAGACTAATTGGCTTTGTCTTGCTCCCCTAGGCTACAAATGCAAGATTAACAGGGTACCTGGTAACTGAGATAGGTTAAGGTAAATCAGTTTTGGCAGCTACGTAAGTCTGTATGTTTTAACAAACAAGTTTTGGTAAGGCAATTTTGAGATCAAGGTGAGGCTGAATGTGTTAAGACTTAATAGTCGGCTGAGACTATTTTGCTTTGACTTGCTCCCCTAGGCTGCAAATGCTAGATTAACAAGGCTCCTGGTTTTAAAGGCAAGTTTTGGTAAAGCAGTTTTGGCAGCTACGTAAGTCTGTATGTTTTAAGATTAAATTGTCGGGTGAGCCTGTTTGTCTTTGACTTGCTCCCCTAGGCTCCACATGCCAGATCCGCGGGACTCCTGGAATCTAAGACAAGTTTTGGTAAAACAGTTTTGACAGCTAGGTAAGGCTGTATGCTTAAAGAGTAAATAGTCGGGTAAGCGTGTTTGGCTTTGACTTGCGCCTCTAGGATGCAAATGCTGGAATAACAGGGTTCCTGGTATCTAAGACAAGTTTTGGTAAATCAGTTTTGGCGGCCAGATGGGGCTATATGTTTTAAGATTTAATAGTCGGGTGAGCCTGTTTGGCTTTGACTTGCGCCCCTAGGATGCAAATGCTGCATTAACAGTGTTCCTGGAATCTAAGACAAGTTTTGGTAAAACAGTTTTGACTGCTAGGTAAAGCTGTATGCTTTAAGATTAAATAGTCGGGTGAGCGTGTTTGGCTTTGACTTGCGCCCCTAGGATGCAAATGCTGGAATAACAGGGTTCCTGGAATCTAAGACAAGTTTTTGTAAATAAGTTTTGGCGGCCAGATGGGGCTATATGTTTTAAGATTAAATTGTCGGGTGAGCCTGTTTGGCTTTGACTTGCTCCCCTAGGCTGCACATGCCAGATTGGCGGGGCTCCTGGAATCTAAGACAAGTTTTGGTAAAACAGTTTTGACAGCTACGTAAGTCTGTATTTTTTAAGGTTAAATAGTCGGGTGAGTCTGTTTGACTTTGACTTGCTCTCCTAGGCTGCAAATGCTGGATTAACAGGGTTCCTGGTATCTGAGACATGTTTTGGTAAATCAGTTTTGACGGCCAGGTGGGGCAATATGATTTAAAATTTAATAGTCGGGTGAGACTAATTGGCTTTGTCTTGCTCCCCTAGGCTACAAATGCAAGATTAACAGGGTACCTGGTAACTGAGATAGGTTAAGGTAAATCAGTTTTGGCAGCTACGTAAGTCTGTATGTTTTAACAAACAAGTTTTGGTAAGGCAATTTTGAGATCAAGGTGAGGCTGAATGTGTTAAGACTTAATAGTCGGCTGAGACTATTTTGCTTTGACTTGCTCCCCTAGGCTGCAAATGCTAGATTAACAGGGCTCCTGGTTTCTAAGGCAAGTTTTGGTAAATCAGTTTTGGCGGGCAGATGGGGCTAAATGTATTAGGATTAAATGGTCGGATGAGCCTGTTTGGCATTGACTTGCTCCCCTAGGCTCCACAGGCCAGATTGGCGGGGCTCCAGGAATCTAAAAAAAGTTTTGGTAAAGCAATTTTGACAGCTACGTAAGTCTGTATGTTTTAAGGTTAAATAGTCGGGTGAGTCTGTTTGACTTTGACTTGCTCCCCTAGGATGCAAATGCTGGATTAACAGGGTTCCTGGTATCTGAGACAAGTTTTAGTAAGGCAATTTTGAGTTCCATGTGAGGCTGAATGTGTTAAGACTTAATTGTCGGGTGAGACTATTTTGCTTTGACTTGCTCCCCTAGGCTGCAAACGCTACATTAACAAGGCTCCTGGTTTTAAAGGCAAGTTTTGGTAAAGCAGTTTTGGCAGCTACGTAAGTCTGTATGTTTTAAGATTAAATTGTCGGGTGAGCCTGTTTGTCTTTGACTTGCTCCCCTAGGCTCCACATGTCAGATCCGCGGGACTCCTGGAATCTAAGACAAGTTTTGGTAAAACAGTTTTGACTGCTAGGTAAAGCTGTATGCTTTAAGATTAAATAGTCGGGTGAGCGTGTTTGGCTTTGACTTGCGCCCCTAGGATGCAAATGCTGGAATAACAGGGTTCCTGGTATCTAAGACAAGTTTTTGTAAATCAGTTTTGGCGGCCAGATGGGGCTATATGTTTTAAGATTAAATTGTCGGGTGAGCCTGTTTGGCTTTGACTTGCTCTCCTAGGCTGCAAATGCTGGATTAACAGGGTTCCTGGTATCTGAGACATGTTTTGGTAAATCAGTTTTGACGGCCAGGTGGGGCAATATCATTTAAAATTTAATAGTCGGGTGAGACTAATTGGCTTTGTCTTGCTCCCCTAGGCTACAAATGCAAGATTAACAGGGTACCTGGTAACTGAGATAGGTTAAGGTAAATCAGTTTTGGCAGCTACGTAAGTCTGTATGTTTTAACAAACAAGTTTTGGTAAGGCAATTTTGAGATCAAGGTGAGGCTGAATGTGTTAAGACTTAATAGTCGGCTGAGACTATTTTGCTTTGACTTGCTCCCCTAAGCTGCAAATGCTAGATTAACAGGGCTCCTGGTTTCTAAGGCAAGTTTTGGTAAATCAGTTTTGGCGGGCAGATGGGGCTAAATGTATTAGGATTAAATGGTCGGATGAGCCTGTTTGGCATTGACTTGCTCCCCTAGGCTGCACATGCCAGATTGGCGGGGCTCCTGGAATCTAAGACAAGTTTTGGTAAAACAGTTTTGACAGCTACGTAAGTCTGTATTTTTTAAGGTTTAATAGTCGGGTGAGTCTGTTTGACTTTGACTTGCTCTCCTAGGCTGCAAATGCTGGATTAACAGGGTTCCTGGTATCTGAGACATGTTTTGGTAAATCAGTTTTGACGGCCAGGTGGGGCAATATCATTTAAAATTTAATAGTCGGGTGAGACTAATTGGCTTTGTCTTGCTCCCCTAGGCTACAAATGCAAGATTAACAGGGTACCTGGTAACTGAGATAGGTTAAGGTAAATCAGTTTTGGCAGCTACGTAAGTCTGTATGTTTTAACAAACAAGTTTTGGTAAGGCAATTTTGAGATCAAGGTGAGGCTGAATGTGTTAAGACTTAATAGTCGGCTGAGACTATTTTGCTTTGACTTGCTCCCCTAGGCTGCAAATGCTAGATTAACAGGGCTCCTGGTTTCTAAGGCAAGTTTTGGTAAATCAGTTTTGGCGGGCAGATGGGGCTAAATGTATTAGGATTAAATGGTCGGATGAGCCTGTTTGGCATTGACTTGCTCCCCTAGGCTCCACAGGCCAGATTGGCGGGGCTCCAGGAATCTAAAAAAGTTTTGGTAAAGCAATTTTGACAGCTACGTAAGTCTGTATGTTTTAAGGTTAAATAGTCGGGTGAGTCTGTTTGACTTTGACTTGCTCCCCTAGGATGCAAATGCTGGATTAACAGGGTTCCTGGTATCTGAGACAAGTTTTGGTAAGGCAATTTTGAGTTCCATGTGAGGCTGAATGTGTTAAGACTTAATAGTCGGGTGAGACTATTTTGCTTTGACTTGCTCCCCTAGGCTGCAAATGCTAGATTAACAAGGCTCCTGGTTTTAAAGGCAAGTTTTGGTAAAGCAGTTTTGGCAGCTACGTAAGTCTGTATGTTTTAAGATTAAATTGTCGGGTGAGCCTGTTTGTCTTTGACTTGCTCCCCTAGGCTCCACATGCCAGATCCGCGGGACTCCTGGAATCTAAGACAAGTTTTGGTAAAACAGTTTTGACAGCTAGGTAAGGCTGTATGCTTTAAGAGTAAATAGTCGGGTAAGCGTGTTTGGCTTTGACTTGCGCCTCTAGGATGCAAATGCTGGAATAACAGGGTTCCTGGTATCTAAGACAAGTTTTGGTAAATCAGTTTTGGCGGCCAGATGGGGCTATATGTTTTAAGATTTAATAGTCGGGTGAGCCTGTTTCGCTTTGACCTGCGTCCCTAGGATGCAAATGCTGCATTAACAGTGTTCCTGGAATCTAAGACAAGTTTTGGTAAAACAGTTTTGACTGCTAGGTAAAGCTGTATGCTTTAAGATTAAATAGTCGGGTGAGCGTGTTTGGCTTTGACTTGCGCCCCTAGGATGCAAATGCTGGAATAACAGGGTTCCTGGTATCTAAGACAAGTTTTTGTAAATCAGTTTTGGCGGCCAGATGGGGCTATATGTTTTAAGATTAAATTGTCGGGTGAGCCTGTTTGGCTTTGACTTGCTCCCCTAGGCTGCACATGCCAGATTGGCGGGGCTCCTGGAATCTAAGACAAGTTTTGGTAAAACAGTTTTGACAGCTACGTAAGTCTGTATTTTTTAAGGTTAAATAGTCGGGTGAGTCTGTTTGACTTTGACTTGCTCTCCTAGGCTGCAAATGCTGGATTAACAGGGTTCCTGGTATCTGAGACATGTTTTGGTAAATCAGTTTTGACGGCCAGGTGGGGCAATATGATTTAAAATTTAATAGTCGGGTGAGACTAATTGGCTTTGTCTTGCTCCCCTAGGCTACAAATGCAAGATTAACAGGGTACCTGGTAACTGAGATAGGTTAAGGTAAATCAGTTTTGGCAGCTACGTAAGTCTGTATGTTTTAACAAACAAGTTTTGGTAAGGCAATTTTGAGATCAAGGTGAGGCTGAATGTGTTAAGACTTAATAGTCGGCTGAGACTATTTTGCTTTGACTTGCTCCCCTAGGCTGCAAATGCTAGATTAACAAGGCTCCTGGTTTTAAAGGCAAGTTTTGGTAAAGCAGTTTTGGCAGCTACGTAAGTCTGTATGTTTTAAGATTAAATTGTCGGGTGAGCCTGTTTGTCTTTGACTTGCTCCCCTAGGCTCCACATGCCAGATCCGCGGGACTCCTGGAATCTAAGACAAGTTTTGGTAAAACAGTTTTGACAGCTAGGTAAGGCTGTATGCTTAAAGAGTAAATAGTCGGGTAAGCGTGTTTGGCTTTGACTTGCGCCTCTAGGATGCAAATGCTGGAATAACAGGGTTCCTGGTATCTAAGACATGTTTTGGTAAATCAGTTTTGGCGGCCAGATGGGGCTATATGTTTTAAGATTTAATAGTCGGGTGAGCCTGTTTGGCTTTGACTTGCGCCCCTAGGATGCAAATGCTGCATTAACAGTGTTCCTGGAATCTAAGACAAGTTTTGGTAAAACAGTTTTGACTGCTAGGTAAAGCTGTATGCTTTAAGATTAAATAGTCGGGTGAGCGTGTTTGGCTTTGACTTGCGCCCCTAGGATGCAAATGCTGGAATAACAGGGTTCCTGGTATCTAAGACAGGTTTTTGTAAATCAGTTTTGGCGGCCAGATGGGGCTATATGTTTTAAGATTAAATTGTCGGGTGAGCCTGTTTGGCTTTGACTTGCTCCCCTAGGCTGCACATGCCAGATTGGCGGGGCTCCTGGAATCTAAGACAAGTTTTGGTAAAACAGTTTTGACAGCTACGTAAGTCTGTATTTTTTAAGGTTAAATAGTCGGGTGAGTCTGTTTGACTTTGACTTGCTCTCCTAGGCTGCAAATGCTGGATTAACAGGGTTCCTGGTATCTGAGACATGTTTTGGTAAATCAGTTTTGACGGCCAGGTGGGGCAATATGATTTAAAATTTAATAGTCGGGTGAGACTAATTGGCTTTGTCTTGCTCCCCTAGGCTACAAATGCAAGATTAACAGGGTACCTGGTAACTGAGATAGGTTAAGGTAAATCAGTTTTGGCAGCTACGTAAGTCTGTATGTTTTAACAAACAAGTTTTGGTAAGGCAATTTTGAGATCAAGGTGAGGCTGAATGTGTTAAGACTTAATAGTCGGCTGAGACTATTTTGCTTTGACTTGCTCCCCTAGGCTGCAAATGCTAGATTAACAGGGCTCCTGGTTTCTAAGGCAAGTTTTGGTAAATCAGTTTTGGCGGGCAGATGGGGCTAAATGTATTAGGATTAAATGGTCGGATGAGCCTGTTTGGCATTGACTTGCTCCCCTAGGCTCCACAGGCCAGATTGGCGGGGCTCCAGGAATCTAAAAAAAGTTTTGGTAAAGCAATTTTGACAGCTACGTAAGTCTGTATGTTTTAAGGTTAAATAGTCGGGTGAGTCTGTTTGACTTTGACTTGCTCCCCTAGGATGCAAATGCTGGATTAACAGGGTTCCTGGTATCTGAGACAAGTTTTAGTAAGGCAATTTTGAGTTCCATGTGAGGCTGAATGTGTTAAGACTTAATTGTCGGGTGAGACTATTTTGCTTTGACTTGCTCCCCTAGGCTGCAAATGCTACATTAACAAGGCTCCTGGTTTTAAAGGCAAGTTTTGGTAAAGCAGTTTTGGCAGCTACGTAAGTCTGTATGTTTTAAGATTAAATTGTCGGGTGAGCCTGTTTGTCTTTGACTTGCTCCCCTAGGCTCCACATGCCAGATCCGCGGGACTCCTGGAATCTAAGACAAGTTTTGGTAAAACAGTTTTGACAGCTAGGTAAGGCTGTATGCTTTAAGAGTAAATAGTCGGGTAAGCGTGTTTGGCTTTGACTTGCGCCTCTAGGATGCAAATGCTGGAATAACAGGGTTCCTGGTATCTAAGACAAGTTTTGGTAAATCAGTTTTGGCGGCCAGATGGGGCTATATGTTTTAAGATTTAATAGTCGGGTGAGCCTGTTTGGCTTTGACTTGCGCCCCTAGGATGCAAATGCTGCATTAACAGTGTTCCTGGTATCTGAGACAAGTTTTGGTAAAACAGTTTTGACAGCTAGGTAAGGCTGTATGCTTTAAGATTAAATAGTCGGGTGACCGTGTTTGGCTTTGACTTGCGCCCCTAGGATGCAACTGCTGGAATAACGGGGTTCCTGGTATCTAAGACATGTTTTGGTAAGTCGGTTTTGGCGGCCAGATGGGGCTATATGTTTTAAGATTTAATAGTTTGGTGAACCTGTTTGGCTTTGACTGGCGCCCCTAGGATGCAAATGCTGTATTAACAGGGTTCCTGGTATCTGAGACAAGTTTTGGTAAATCAGTGTTGGCGGCCAGATGGGGCTATATGTTTTAGGATTAAATAGTCGGATGAGCCTGTTTGGCTTTGACTTGCTCCCCTAGGCTGCACATGCCAGATTGGCGGGGCTCCTGGAATCTAAGACAAGTTTTGGTAAAACAGTTTTGACAGCTAGGTAAGGCTGTATGTTTTAAGATTAAATAGTCGGGTGAGCGTGTTTGGCTTTGACTTGCGCCCCTAGGATGCAAATGCTGGATAAACGGGGTTCCTGGTATCTAAGACAAGTTTTGGTTAATCAGTTTTGTCGGCCAGATGGGGCTATATGTTTTAAGATTTAATAGTCGGGTGAGTCTGTTTGACTTTGACTTGCTACCCTAGGATGCAAATGCTGGATTAACAGGGTTCCTGGTATCTGAGACAAGTTTTGGTAAGGCAATTTTGAGTTCCAGGTGAGACTGAATGTATTCAGACTTAATAGTCGTTTGAGGCTATTTGGCTTTGACTTTCTCCCCTAGGCGGCACATGCCAGATTGGCGGGGCACCTGGAATCTAAAAAAAGTTTTGGTAAAACAGTTTTGACAGCTAGGTAAGTCTGTATGTTTTAAGATTAAACTGTCGGGGAGCCTGTTTGGCTTTGACTTGCTCCCCTAGGCTCCACATGCCAGATTGGCTTGGCTCCTGGAATCTTAGACAAGGTTTGGTAAAACAGTTTTGACAGCTGGGCAAGACTGTATGTTTTAAGATTAAATAGTCGGTTGAGCCTGTTTGGCTTTGAGTTGCGCCCCTAGGATGCAAATGCTAGATTAACAAGGCTCCTGGTTTTTAAGGCAAGTTTTGGTAAAGCAGTTTTGGCAGCTACGTAAGTCTGTATGTTTTAAGATTAAATTGTCGGGTGAGCCTGTTTGGCTTTGACTTGCTCCCCTAGGCTCCACATGCCAGATTGGCGGGACTCCTGGAATCTAAGACAAGTTTTGGTAAAACAGTTTTGACAGCTAGGTAAGGCTGTATGCTTTAAGATTAAATAGTCGGGTGAGCGTGTTTGGCTTTGACTTGCGCCCCTAGGATGCAAATGCTGGAAGATTAAATAGTCGGGTGAGCGTGTTTGGCTTTGACTTGCGCCCCTAGGATGCAAATGCTGGAATAACAGGGTTCCTGGTATCTAAGACAAGTTTTTGTAAAGCAGTTTTGGCGGCCAGATGGGGCTATATGTTTTAAGATTTAATAGTTTGGTGAGCCTGTTTGGCTTTGACTTGCGCACCTAGGATGCAAATGCTGAATTAACAGGGTTCCTGGTATCTGAGACAAGTTTTGGTAAAGCAGCTTTGGCAACGACGTAAGTCTGTATGTTTTAAGATTAAATTGTCGGGGAGCCTGTTTGGCTTTGACTTGCTCCCCTAGGCTCCACATGCCAGATTGGCTTGGCTCCTGGAATCTTAGACAAGGTTTGGTAAAACAGATTTGACAGCTGGGCAAGACTGTATGTTTTAAGATTAAATAGTCGGTTGAGCCTGTTTGGCTTTGAGTTGCGCCCCTAGGATGCAAATGCTGGATAAACAGGGTTCCTGGTATTGGTAAGGCAATTTTGAGTTCCAGGTGAGGCTAAATGTGTTAAGACTTAATAGTCGGGTGAGACTATTTTGCTTTGACTTGCTCCCCTAGGCTGCAAATGCTGGAAGATTAAATAGTCGGGTGAGCGTGTTTGGCTTTGACTTGCGCCCCTAGGATGCAAATGCTGGAATAACAGGGTTCCTGGTATCTAAGACAAGTTTTTGTAAATCAGTTTTGGCGGCCAGATGGGGCTATATTTTTTAAGATTTAATAGTTTGGTGAGCCTGTTTGGCTTTGACTTGCGCACCTAGGATGCAAATGCTGGATTAGCAGTGTTCCTGGTATCTGAAACAAGTTTTGGTAAGGCAATTTTGAGTTCCAGGTGAGGCTGAATGTGTTAAGACTTAATAGTCGGGTGAGACTATTTTGCTTTGACTTGCTCCCCTAGGCTGCAAATGCCAGATTAACAGGGCTCCTGGTTTCTAAGGCAAGTTTTAGTAACGCAGTTTTGGCAGCTACGTAAGTCTGTATTTTTTAAGATTAAATTGTCGGGTGAGCCTGTTTGGCTTTGACTTGCTCCCCTAGGCTCCACATGCCAGATTGGCGGGGCTCCTGGAATCTAAGACAAGTTTTGGTAAAACAGTTTTGACAGCTAGGTATGGCTGTATGCTTTAAGATTAAAAAGTCGGGTGAGCGTGTTTGGCTTTGAATTGCGCCCCTAGGGTGCAAATGCTGTAATAACAGGGTTCCTGGTATCTAAGACAAGTTTTCGTAAATCAGTGTTGGCGGCCAGATGGGGCTATATGTTTTAAGATTTAATAGTCGGATGAGCCTGTTTGGCTTTGACTTGCTCCCCTAGGATGCAAATGCTGGATTAACAGGGTTCCTGGTATCTGAAACAAGTTTTGGTAAGGCAATTTTGGGTTCCAGGTGATGCTGAATGTTTCCAGATTTAATAATCGGATGAGCCTGTTTGGCTTTGACTTGCTCCCCTAGGCTGCACATGCCAGATTGGCGGGGCTCCTGGAATCTAAGACAAGTTTTGGTAAAACAGTTTTGACAGCTACGTAAGTCTGTATTTTTTAAGGTTAAATAGTCGGGTGAGTCTGTTTGACTTTGACTTGCTCTCCTAGGCTGCAAATGCTGGATTAACAGGGTTCCTGGTATCTGAGACATGTTTTGGTAAATCAGTTTTGACGGCCAGGTGGGGCAATATGATTTAAAATTTAATAGTCGGGTGAGACTAATTGGCTTTGTCTTGCTCCCCTAGGCTACAAATGCAAGATTAACAGGGTACCTGGTAACTGAGATAGGTTAAGGTAAATCAGTTTTGGCAGCTACGTAAGTCTGTATGTTTTAACAAACAAGTTTTGGTAAGGCAATTTTGAGATCAAGGTGAGGCTGAATGTGTTAAGACTTAATAGTCGGGTGAGCCTATTTTGCTTTGACTTGCTCCCCTAGGCTGCAAATGCTAGATTAACAGGGCTCCTGGTTTCTAAGGCAAGTTTTGGTAAATCAGTTTTGGCGGCCAGATGGGGCTAAATGTTTTAGGATTAAATGGTCGGATGAGCCTGTTTGGCTTTGACTTGCTCCCCTAGGCTGCACAGGCCAGATTGGCGGGGCTCCTGGAATCTAAAAAAAGTTTTGGTAAAGCAATTTTGACAGCTACGTAAGTCTGTATGTTTTAAGGTTAAATAGTCGGGTGAGTCTGTTTGACTTTGACTTGCTCCCCTAGGATGCAAATGCTGGATTAACAGGGTTCCGGGTATCTGAGACAAGTTTTGGTAAGGCAATTTTGAGTTCCATGTGAGGCTGAATGTGTTAAGACTTAATAGTCGGGTGAGAATATTTTGCTTTGACTTGCTCCCCTAGGCTGCAAATGCTAGATTTTCAAGGCTCCTGGTTTTTAAGGCAAGTTTTGGTAAAGCAGTTTTGGCAGCTACGTAAGTCTGTATGTTTTAAGATTAAATTGTCGGGTGAGCCTGTTTGGCTTTGACTTGCTCCCCTAGGCTCCACATGCCAGATCCGCGGGACTCCTGGAATCTAAGACAAGTTTTGGTAAAACAGTTTTGACAGCTAGGTAAGGCTGTATGCTTTAAGAGTAAATAGTCGGGTAAGCGTGTTTGGCTTTGACTTGCGCCTCTAGGATGCAAATGCTGGAATAACAGGGTTCCTGGTATCTAAGACAAGTTTTGGTAAATCAGTTTTGGCGGCCAGATGGGGCTATATGTTTTAAGATTTAATAGTCGGGTGAGCCTGTTTGGCTTTGACTTGCGCCCCTAGGATGCAAATGCTGCATTAACAGTGTTCCTGGTATCTGAGACAAGTTTTGGTAAAACAGTTTTGACAGCTAGGTAAGGCTGTATGCTTTAAGATTAAATAGTCGGGTGACCGTGTTTGGCTTTGACTTGCGCCCCTAGGATGCAACTGCTGGAATAACAGGGTTCCTGGTATCTGAAACAAGTTTTGGTAAGGCAATTTTGGGTTCCAGGTGATGCTGAATGTTTTCAGATTTAATAATCGGATGAGCCTGTTTGGCTTTGACTTGCTCCCCTAGGCTGCACATGCCAGATTGGCGGGGCTCCTGGAATCTAAGACAAGTTTTGGTAAAACAGTTTTGACAGCTACGTAAGTCTGTATTTTTTAAGGTTAAATAGTCGGGTGAGTCTGTTTGACTTTGACTTGCTCTCCTAGGCTGCAAATGCTGGATTAACAGGGTTCCTGGTATCTGAGACATGTTTTGGTAAATCAGTTTTGACGGCCAGGTGGGGCAATATGATTTAAAATTTAATAGTCGGGTGAGACTAATTGGCTTTGTCTTGCTCCCCTAGGCTACAAATGCAAGATTAACAGGGTACCTGGTAACTGAGATAGGTTAAGGTAAATCAGTTTTGGCAGCTACGTAAGTCTGTATGTTTTAACAAACAAGTTTTGGTAAGGCAATTTTGAGATCAAGGTGAGGCTGAATGTGTTAAGACTTAATAGTCGGGTGAGACTATTTTGCTTTGACTTGCTCCCCTAGGCTGCAAATGCTAGATTAACAGGGCTCCTGGTTTCTAAGGCAAGTTTTGGTAAATCAGTTTTGGCGGCCAGATGGGGCTAAATGTTTTAGGATTAAATGGTCGGATGAGCCTGTTTGGCATTGACTTGCTCCCCTAGGCTCCACAGGCCAGATTGGCGGGGCTCCTGGAATCTAAAAAAAGTTTTGGTAAAGCAATTTTGACAGCTACGTAAGTCTGTATGTTTTAAGGTTAAATAGTCGGGTGAGTCTGTTTGACTTTGACTTGCTCCCCTAGGATGCAAATGCTGGATTAACAGGGTTCCGGGTATCTGAGACAAGTTTTGGTAAGGCAATTTTGAGTTCCATGTGAGGCTGAATGTATTAAGACTTAATAGTCGGGTGAGAATATTTTGCTTTGACTTGCTCCCCTAGGCTGCAAATGCTAGATTAACAAGGCTCCTGGTTTTTAAGGCAAGTTTTGGTAAAGCAGTTTTGGCAGCTACGTAAGTCTGTATGTTTTAAGATTAAATTGTCGGGTGAGCCTGTTTGGCTTTGACTTGCTCCCCTAGGATGCAAATGCTGGATTAACAGGGTTCCTGGTATCTGAAAAAAGTTTTGGTAAGGCAATTTTGGGTTCCAGGTGATGCTGAATGTTTTCAGATTTAATAATCGGATGAGCCTGTTTGGCTTTGACTTGCTCCCCTAGGCTGCACATGCCAGATTGGCGGGGCTCCTGGAATCTAAGACAAGTTTTGGTAAAACAGTTTTGACAGCTACGTAAGTCTGTATTTTTTAACAAACAAGTTTTGGTAAGGCAATTTTGAGATCAAGGTGAGGCTGAATGTGTTAAGACTTAATAGTCGGGTGAGACTATTTTGCTTTGACTTGCTCCCCTAGGCTGCAAATGCTAGATTAACAGGGCTCCTGGTTTCTAAGGCAAGTTTTGGTAAATCAGTTTTGGCGGCCAGATGGGGCTAAATGTTTTAGGATTAAATGGTCGGATGAGCCTGTTTGGCATTGACTTGCTCCCCTAGGCTCCACAGGCCAGATTGGCGGGGCTCCTGGAATCTAAGACAAGTTTTGGTAAAACAGTTTTGACAGCTACGTAAGTCTGTATTTTTTAAGGTTAAATAGTCGGGTGAGTCTGTTTGACTTTGACTTGCTCTCCTAGGCTGCAAATGCTGGATTAACAGGGTTCCTGGTATCTGAGACATGTTTTGGAAAATCAGTTTTGACGGCCAGGTGGGGCAATATGATTTAAAATTTAATAGTCGGGTGAGACTAATTGGCTTTGTCTTGCTCCCCTAGGCTACAAATGCAAGATTAACAGGGTACCTGGTAACTGAGATAGGTTAAGGTAAATCAGTTTTGGCAGCTACGTAAGTCTGTATGTTTTAACAAACAAGTTTTGGTAAGGCAATTTTGAGATCAAGGTGAGGCTGAATGTGTTAAGACTTAATAGTCGGGTGAGACTATTTTGCTTCGACTTGCTCCCCTAGGCTGCAAATGCTAGATTAACAGGGCTCCTGGTTTCTAAGGCAAGTTTTGGTAAAGCAGTTTTGGCAGCTACGTAAGTCTGTATGTTTTAAGATTAAATAGTCGGATGAGCCTGTTTGGCTTTGACTTGCTCCCCTAGGCTCCACATGCCAGATCCGCGGGACTCCTGGAATCTAAGACAAGTTTTGGTAAAACAGTGTTGACAGCTAGGTAAGGCTGTATGCTTTAAGAGTAAATAGTCGGGTAAGCGTGTTTGGCTTTGACTTGCGCCTCTAGGATGCAAATGCTGGAATAACAGGGTTCCGGGTATCTAAGACAAGTTTTGGTAAATCAGTTTTGGCGGCCAGATGGGGCTATATGTTTTAAGATTTAATAGTCGGGTAAGCCTGTTTGGCTTTGACTTGCGCCCCTAGGATGCAAATGCTGGAATAAGAGGGTTCCTGGTATCTGAAACAAGTTTTGGTAAGGCAATTTTGGGTTCCAGGTGATGCTGAATGTTTTCAGATTTAATAATCGGATGAGCCTGTTTGGCTTTGACTTGCTCTCCTAGGCTGCAAATGCTGGATTAACAGGGTTCCTGATATCTGAGACAAGTTTTGGTAAATCAGTTTTGACGGCCAGGTGGGGCTAATATGATTTAAAATTTAATAGTCGGGTGAGACTAATTGGCTTTGACTTGCTCCCCTAGGCTACAAATGCAAGATTAACAGGGTACCTGGTAACTGAGATAGGTTATGGTAAATCAGTTTTGGCAGCTACGTAAGTCTGTATGTTTTAACAAACAAGTTTTGGTAAGGCAGTTTTGAAATCATTTTGGCCAGGTGAGGCATGAATGTGTTAAGACTTAATAGTCGGGTGAGACTATTTTGCTTTGACTTGCTCCCCTAGGCTGCAAATGCTAGATTAACAGGGCTCCTGGTTTCTAAGGCAAGTTTTGGTAAATCAGTTTTGGCGGCCAGATGGGGCTAAATGTTTTAGGATTAAATGGTCGGATGAGCCTGTTTGGCATTGACTTGCTCCCCTAGGATCCACAGGCCAGATTGGCGGGGCTCCTGGAATCTAAAACAAGTTTTGGTAAAGCAATTTTGACAGCTACGTAAGTCTGTATGTTTTAAGGTTAAATAGTCGGGTGAGTCTGTTTGACTTTGACTTGCTCCCCTAGGATGCAAATGCTGGATTAACAGGGTTCCTGGTATCTGAAACAAGTTTTGGTAAGGCAATTTTGGGTTCCAGGTGATGCTGAATGTTTTCAGATTTAATAATCGGATGAGCCTGTTTGGCTTTGACTTGCTCCCCTAGGCTGCACATGCCAGATTGGCGGGGCTCCTGGAATCTAAGACAAGTTTTGGTAAAACAGTTTTGACAGCTACGTAAGTCTGTATTTTTTAACAAACAAGTTTTGGTAAGGCAATTTTGAGATCAAGGTGAGGCTGAATGTGTTAAGACTTAATAGTCGGGTGAGACTATTTTGCTTTGACTTGCTCCCCTAGGCTGCAAATGCTAGATTAACAAGGCTCCTGGTTTTTAAGGCAAGTTTTGGTAAAGCAGTTTTGGCAGCTACGTAAGTCTGTATGTTTTAAGATTAAATTGTCGGGTGAGCCTGTTTGGCTTTGACTTGCTCCCCTAGGATGCAAATGCTGGATTAACAGGGTTCCTGGTATCTGAAACAAGTTTTGGTAAGGCAATTTTGGGTTCCATGTGAGGCTGAATGTATTAAGACTTAATAGTCGGGTGAGAATATTTTGCTTTGACTTGCTCCCCTAGGCTGCAAATGCTAGATTAACAAGGCTCCTGGTTTTTAAGGCAAGTTTTGGTAAAGCAGTTTTGGCAGCTACGTAAGTCTGTATGTTTTAAGATTAAATTGTCGGGTGAGCCTGTTTGGCTTTGACTTGCTCCCCTAGGATGCAAATGCTGGATTAACAGGGTTCCTGGTATCTGAAACAAGTTTTGGTAAGGCAATTTTGGGTTCCAGGTGATGCTGAATGTTTTCAGATTTAATAATCGGATGAGCCTGTTTGGCTTTGACTTGCTCCCCTAGGCTGCACATGCCAGATTGGCGGGGCTCCTGGAATCTAAGACAAGTTTTGGTAAAACAGTTTTGACAGCTACGTAAGTCTGTATTTTTTAACAAACAAGTTTTGGTAAGGCAATTTTGAGATCAAGGTGAGGCTGAATGTGTTAAGACTTAATAGTCGGGTGAGACTATTTTGCTTTGACTTGCTCCCCTAGGCTGCAAATGCTAGATTAACAGGGCTCCTGGTTTCTAAGGCAAGTTTTGGTAAATCAGTTTTGGCGGCCAGATGGGGCTAAATGTTTTAGGATTAAATGGTCGGATGAGCCTGTTTGGCATTGACTTGCTCCCCTAGGCTCCACAGGCCAGATTGGCGGGGCTCCTGGAATCTAAAAAAAGTTTTGGTAAAGCAATTTTTACAGCTACGTAAGTCTGTATGTTTTAAGGTTAAATAGTCGGGTGAGTCTGTTTGACTTTGACTTGCTCCCCTAGGATGCAAATGCTGGATTAACAGGGTTCCGGGTATCTGAGACAAGTTTTGGTAAGGCAATTTTGAGTTCCATGTGAGGCTGAATGTGTTAAGACTTAATAGTCGGGTGAGAATATTTTGCTTTGACTTGCTCCCCTAGGCTGCAAATGCTAGATTAACAAGGCTCCTGGTTTTTAAGGCAAGTTTTGGTAAAGCAGTTTTGGCAGCTACGTAAGGCTGTATGTTTTAAGATTAAATTGTCGGGTGAGCCTGTTTGGCTTTGACTTGCTCCCCTAGGCTCCACATGCCAGATCCGCGGGACTCCTGGAATCTAAGACAAGTTTTGGTAAAACAGTTTTGACAGCTAGGTAAGGCTGTATGCTTTAAGAGTAAATAGTCGGGTAAGCGTGTTTGGTTTTGACTTGCGCCTCTAGGATGCACATGCCAGATTGGCGGGGCTCCTGGAATCTAAGACAAGTTTTGGTAAAACAGTTATGACAGCTACGTAAGTCTGTATTTTTTAAGGTTAAATAGTCGGGTGAGTCTGTTTGACTTTGACTTGCTCTCCTAGGCTGCAAATGCTGGATTAACAGGGTTCCTGGTATCTGAGACATGTTTTGGTAAATCAGTTTTGACGGCCAGGTGGGGCAATATGATTTAAAATTTAATAGTCGGGTGAGACTATTTTGCTTTGACTTGCTCCCCTAGGCTGCAAATGCTGGAATAACAGGGTTCCTGGTATCTAACACAAGTTTTGGTAAAACAGTTTTGACAGCTAGGTAAGGCTGTATGTTTTAAGATTAAATAGTCGGGTGAGCGTGTTTGGCTTTGACTTGCGCCCCTAGGATGCAAATACTGGAATAACAGGGTTCCTGGTATCTAAGACAAGTTTTTGTAAATCAGTTTTGGCGGCCAGATGGGGCTATATGTTTTAAGATTTAATAGTTTTGTAAGCCTGTTTGGCTTTGACTTGCGCACCTAGGATGCAAATGCTGAATTTACAGGGTTCCTGGTATCTGATACAAGTTTTGCTAAAGCAGCTTTGGCAACGACGTAAGTCTGTATGTTTTAAGATTAAATTGTCGGGTGAGCCTGTTTGGCTTTGACTTGCTCCCTTAGGCTCCACATGCCAGATTGGCTTGGCTCCTAGAATCTAAGACAACGTTTGGTAAAACAGTTTTGACAGCTGGGCAAGACTGTATGTACTAAGATTAAATAGTCGGTTGAGCCTGTTTGGCTTTGAGTTGCGCCCCTAGGATGCCAATGCTGGATTAACAGGGTTCCTGGTATCTGAAACAAGTTTTGGTAAGGCAATTTTGAGTTCCAGGTGAGGCTGAATGTGTTAAGACTTAATAGTCGGGTGAGACTATTTTGCTTTGACTTGCTCCCCTAGGCTGCAAATGCCAGATTAACAGGGCTCCTGGTTTCTAAGGCAAGTTTTAGTAACGCAGTTTTGGCAGCTACATAAGTCTGTATTTTTTAAGATTAAATTGTCGGGTGAGCCTGTTTGGCTTTGACTTGCTCCCCTAGGCTCCACATGCCAGATTGGCGGGGCTCCTGGAATCTAAGACAAGTTTTGGTAAAACAGTTTTGACAGCTAGGTAAGGCTGTATGCTTTAAGATTAAAAAGTCGGGTGAGCGTGTTTGGCTTTGAATTGCGCCCCTAGGATGCAAATGCTGGAATAACAGGGTTCCTGTTATCTAAGACAAGTTTTCGTAAATCAGTGTTGGCGGCCAGATGGGGCTATATGTTTTAAGATTTAATAGTCAGATGAGCCTGTTTGGCTTTGACTTGCTCCCCTAGGATGCAAATGCTGGATTAACAGGGTTCCTGGTATCTGAAACAAGTTTTGACAAGGCAATTTTGGGTTCCAGGTGATGCTGAATGTTTTCAGATTTAATAATCGGATGAGCCTGTTTAGCTCTGACTTGCTCCCCTAGGCTGCACATGCCAGATTGGCGGGGCTCCTGGAATCTAAGACAAGTTTTGGTAAAACAGTTTTGACAGCAACGTAAGTCTGTATTTTTTAAGGTTAAATAGTCGGGTGAGTCTGTTTGACTTTGACTTGCTCTCCTAGGCTGCAAATGCTGGATTAACAGGGTTCCTGGTATCTGAGACATGTTTTGGTAAATCAGTTTTGACGGCCAGGTGGGGCAATATGATTTAAAATTTAATAGTCTGGTGAGACTAATTGGCTTTGTCTTGCTCCCCTAGGCTACAAATGCAAGATTAACAGGGTACCTGGTAACTGAGATAGGTTAAGGTAAATCAGTTTTGGCAGCTACGTAAGTCTGTATGTTTTAACAAACAAGTTTTGGTAAGGCAATTTTGAGATCAAGGTGAGGCTGAATGTGTTAAGACTTAATAGTCGGGTGAGACTATTTTGCTTTGACTTGCTCCCCTAGGCTGCAAATGCTAGATTAACAGGGCTCCTGGTTTCTAAGGCAAGTTTTGGTAAATCAGTTTTGGCGGCCAGATGGGGCTAAATGTTTTAGGATTAAATGGTCGGATGAGCCTGTTTGGCATTGACTTGCTCCCCTAGGCTCCACAGGCCAGATTGGCGGGGCTCCTGGAATCTAAAAAAAGTTTTGGTAAAGCAATTTTGACAGCTACGTAAGTCTGTATGTTTTAAGGTTAAATAGTCGGGTGAGTCTGTTTGACTTTGACTTGCTCCCCTAGGATGCAAATGCTGGATTAACAGGGTTCCTGGTATCTGAGACAAGTTTTGGTAAGGCAATTTTGAGTTCCATGTGAGGCTGAATATGTTAAGACTTAATAGTCGGGTGAGTCTATTTTGCTTTGACTTGCTCCCCTAGGCTGCAAATGCTAGATTAACAAGGCTCCTGGTTTTTAAGGCAAGTTTTGGTAAAACAGTTTTGACAGCTACGTAAGTCTGTATGTTTTAAGATTAAATTGTCGGGTGAGCCTGTTTGGCTTTGACTTGCTCCCCTAGGCTCCACATGCCAGATCCGCGGGACTCCTGGAATCTAAGACAAGTTTTGGTAAAACAGTTTTGACAGCTAGGTAAGGCTGTATGCTTTAAGAGTAAATAGTCGGGTAAGCGTGTTTGGCTTTGACTTGCGCCTCTAGGATGCACATGCCAGATTGGCGGGGCTCCTAGAATCTAAGACAAGTTTTGGTAAAACAGTTTTGACAGCTACGTAAGTCTGTATTTTTTAAGGTTAAATAGTCGGGTGAGTCTGTTTGACTTTGACTTGCTCTCCTAGGCTGCAAATGCTGGATTAACAGGGTTCCTGGTATCTGAGACATGTTTTGGTAAATCAGTTTTGACGGCCAGGTGGGGCAATATGATTTAAAATTTAATAGTCGGGTGAGACTATTTTACTTTGACTTGCTCCCCTAGGCTGCAAATGCTAGATTAACAAGGCTCCTGGTTTTTAAGGCAAGTTTTGGTAAAGCAGTTTTGGCAGCTACGTAAGTCTGTATGTTTTAAGATTAAATTGTCGGGTGAGCCTGTTTGGCTTTGACTTGCTCCCCTAGGCTCCCCATGCCAGATCCGCGGGACTCCTGGAATCTAAGACAAGTTTTGGTAAAACAGTTTTGACAGCTAGGTAAGGCTGTATGCTTTAAGAGTAAATAGTCGGGTAAGCGTGTTTGGCTTTGACTTGCGCCTCTAGGATGCAAATGCTGGAATAACAGGGTTCCTGGTATCTAAGACAAGTTTTGGTAAATCAGTTTTGGCGGCCAGATGGGGCTATATGTTTTAAGATTTAATAGTCGGGTGAGCCTGTTTGGCTTTGACTTGCGCCCCTAGGATGCAAATGCTGCATTAACAGTGTTCCTGGTATCTGAGACAAGTTTTGGTAAAACAGTTTTGACAGCTAGGTAAGGCTGTATGCTTTAAGATTAAATAGTCGGGTGACCGTGTTTGGCTTTGACTTGCGCCCCTAGGATGCAACTGCTGGAATAACAGGGTTCCTGGTATCTAAGACATGTTTTGGTAAGTCGGTTTTGGCGGCCAGATGGGGCTATATGTTTTAAGATTTAATAGTTTGGTGAACCTGTTTGGCTTTGACTGGCGCCCCTAGGATGCAAATGCTGGATTAACAGGGTTCCTGGTATCTGAGACAAGTTTTGGTAAATCAGTGTTGGCGGCCAGATGGGGCTATATGTTTTAGGATTAAATAGTCGGATGAGCCTGTTTGGCTTTGACTTGCTCCCCTAGGCTGCACATGCCAGATTGGCGGGGCTCCTGGAATGTAAGACAAGTTTTGGTAAAACAGTTTTGACAGCTAGGTAAGGCTGTATGCTTTAAGATTAAATAGTCGGGTGAGCGTGTTTGGCCTTGACTTGCGCCCCTAGGAAGCAAATGCTGGAATAACAGGGTTCCTGGTATCTAAGACAAGTTTTGGTAAATCAGTTTTGGCAGCTACATAAGTCTGTATGTTTTAAGATTAAATTGTCGGGTGAGCCTGTTTGGCTTTGACTTGCTCCCCTAGGCTGCTCATGCCAGATTGGCGGGGCTCCTGGAATCTAAGACAAGTTTTGGTAAAACAGTTTTGACAGCTAGGTAAGGCTGTATGTTTTAAGATTTGACTTGCGCCCCTAGGATGCAAATGCTGGAATAACAGGGTTCCTGGTATCTAAGACAAGTTTTGGTTAATCAGTTTTGGCGGCCAGATGGGGCTATATGTTTTAAGATTTAATAGTCGGGTGAGTCTGTTTGACTTTGACTTGCTACCCTAGGATGCAAATGCTGGATTAACAGGGTTCCTGGTATCTGAGACAAGTTTTGGTAAGGCAATTTTGAGTTCCAGGTGAGACTGAATGTATTCTGCCTTAATAGTCGTTTGAGGCTATTTGGCTTTGACTTTCTCCCCTAGGCGGCACATGCCAGATTGGCGGGGCTCCTGGAATCTAAGACAAGTTTTGGTAAAACAGTTTTGACAGCTAGGTAAGTCTGTATGTTTTAAGATTAAACTGTCGGGGGAGCCTGTTTGGCTTTGACTTGCTCCCCTAGGCTCCACATGCCAGATTGGCTTGGCTCCTGGAATCTTAGACAAGGTTTGGTAAAACAGTTTTGACCGCTGGGCAAGACTGTATGTTTTAAGATTAAATAGTCGGTTGAGCCTGTTTGGCTTTGAGTTGCGCCCCTAGGATGCAAATGCTGGATAAACAGGGTTCCTGGTATTGGTAAGGCAATTTTGAGTTCCTGGTGAGGCTAAATGTGTTAAGACTTAAAAGTCGGGTGAGACTATTTTGCTTTGACTTGCTCCCCTAGGCTGCAAATGCTAGATTAACAAGGCTCCTGGTTTTTAAGGCAAGTTTTGGTAAAGCAGTTTTGGAAGCTACGTAAGTCTGTATGTTTTAAGATTAAATTGTCGGGTGAGCCTGTTTGGCTTTGACTTGCTCCCCTAGGCTCCACATGCCAGATTGGGGGGACTCCTGGAATCTAAGACAAGTTTTGGTAAAACAGTTTTGACAGCTAGGTAAGGCTGTATGCTTTAAGTTTAAATAGTCGGGTGAGCGTGTTTGGCTTTGACTTGCGCCCCTAGGATGCAAATGCTGGAAAATTAAACAGTCGGGTGAGCGTGTTTGGCTTTGACTTGCGCCCCTAGGATGCAAATGCTGGAATAACAGGGTTCCTGGTATCTAAGACAAGTTTTGGTAAATCAGTTTTGGCAGCTACGTAAGTCTGTATGTTTTAAGATTAAATTGTCGGGTGAGCCTGTTTGGCTTTGACTTGCTCCCCTAGGCTGCACATGCCAGATTGGCGGGGCTCCTGGAATCTAAGACAAGTTTTGGTAAAACAGTTTTGACAGCTAGGTAAGGCTGTATGTTTTAAGATTAAATAGTCGGGTGAGCGTGTTTGGCTTTGACTTGCGCCCCTAGGATGCAAATGCTGGAATAACAGGGTTCCTGGTATCTAAGACAAGTTTTGGTAAATCAGTTTTGGCAGCTACGTAAGTCTGTATGTTTTAAGATTAAATTGTCGGGTGAGCCTGTTTGGCTTTGACTTGCTCCCCTAGGCTGCACATGCCAGATTGGCGGGGCTCCTGGAATCTAAGACAAGTTTTGGCAAAACAGTTTTGACAGCTAGGTAAGGCTGTATGCTTTAAGATTAAATAGTTGGGTGAGCGTGTTTGGCTTTGACTTGCGCCCCTAGGATGCAAATGCTGGAATAACAGGGTTCCTGGTATCTAAGACAAGTTTTGGTAAATCAGTTTTGGCAGCTACGTAAGTCTGTATGTTTTAAGATTAAATTGTCGGGTGAGCCTGTTTGGCTTTGACTTACTCCCCTAGGCGACACATGCCAGACTGGCGGGGCTCCTGGAATCTAATAAAAGTTTTGGTAAAACAGTTTTGACAGCTAGGTAAGGCTGTATGTTTTAAGATTAAATAGTCGGGTGAGTGTGTTTGGCTTTGACTTGCGACCCTAGGATGCAAATGCTGGAAAAACAGGGTTCCTGGTATCTAAGACAAGTTTTGGTAAAGCAGTTTTGGCAGCTACGTAAGTCTGTATGTTTTAAGATTAAATTGTCGGGGTGTGCCTGTTTGGCTTTGACTTGCTCCCCTAGGCTCCACATGCCAGATTGGGGGGACTCCTGGAATCTAAGACAAGTTTTGGTAAAACAGTTTTGACAGCTAGGTAAGGCTGTATGCTTTAAGTTTAAATAGTCGGGTGAGCGTGTTTGGCTTTGACTTGCGCCCCTAGGATGCAAATGCTGGAAAATTAAACAGTCGGGTGAGCGTGTTTGGCTTTGACTTGCGCCCCTAGGATGCAAATGCTGGAATAACAGGGTTCCTGGTATCTAAGACAAGTTTTGGTAAATCAGTTTTGGCAGCTACGTAAGTCTGTATGTTTTAAGATTAAATTGTCGGGTGAGCCTGTTTGGCTTTGACTTGCTCCCCTAGGCTGCACATGCCAGATTGGCGGGGCTCCTGGAATCTAAGACAAGTTTTGGTAAAACAGTTTTGACAGCTAGGTAAGGCTGTATGTTTTAAGATTAAATAGTCGGGTGAGCGTGTTTGGCTTTGACTTGCGCCCCTAGGATGCAAATGCTGGAATAACAGGGTTCCTGGTATCTAAGACAAGTTTTGGTAAATCAGTTTTGGCAGCTACGTAAGTCTGTATGTTTTAAGATTAAATTGTCGGGTGAGCCTGTTTGGCTTTGACTTGCTCCCCTAGGCGACACATGCCAGACTGGCGGGGCTCCTGGAATCTAATAAAAGTTTTGGTAAAACAGTTTTGACAGCTAGGTAAGGCTGTATGTTTTAAGATTAAATAGTCGGGTGAGTGTGTTTGGCTTTGACTTGCGACCCTAGGATGCAAATGCTGGAATAACAGGGTTCCTGGTATCTAAGACAAGTTTTGGTAAAGCAGTTTTGGCAGCTACGTAAGTCTGTATGTTTTAAGATTAAATTGTCGGGGTGTGCCTGTTTGGCTTTGACTTGCTCCCCTAGGCTCCACATGCCAGATCCGCGGGACTCCTGGAATCTAAGACAAGTTTTGGTGAAACAGTTTTGACAGCTAGGTAAGGCTGTATGTTTTAAGATTAAAAGTCGGGTGAGCGTGTTTGGCCTTGACTTGCGCCCCTAGGATGCAAATGCTGGAATAACAGGGTTCCTGGATCTAAGACAAGTTTTGGTAAATCAGTTTTGGCAGCTACGTAAGTCTGTATGTTTTAAGATTAAATTGTCGGGTGAGCCTGTTTGGCTTTGACTTGCTCCCCTAGGCTGCACATGCCAGATTGGCGGGGCTCCTGGAATCTAAGACAAGTTTTGGTAAAACAGTTTTACAGCTAGGTAAGGCTGTATGTTTTAAGATTAAAAGTCGGGTGAGCGTGTTTGGCTTTGACTTGCGCCCCTAGGATGCAAATGCTGGAATAACAGGGTTCCTGGTATCTAAGACAAGTTTTCGTTAATCAGTTTTGGCGGCCAGATGGGGCTATATGTTTTAAGATTTAATAGTCGGGTGAGTCTGTTTGACTTTGACTTGCTACCCTAGGATGCAAATGCTGGATTAACAGGGTTCCTGGTATCTGAGACAAGTTTTGGTAAGGCAATTTTGAGTTCCAGGTGAGACTGAATGTATTCAGACTTAATAGTCGTTTGAGACTATTTGGCTTTGACTTTCTCCCCTAGGCGGCACATGCCAGATTGGCGGGGCACCTGGAATCTAAAAAGTTTTGGTAAAACAGTTTTGACAGCTAGGTAAGTCTGTATGTTTTAAGATTAAACTGTCAGGGGAGCCTGTTTGGCTTTGACTTGCTCCCCTAGGCTCCACATGCCAGATTGGCTTGGCTCCTGGAATCTTAGACAAGGTTTGGTAAAACAGTTTTGACCGCTGGGCAAGACTGTATGTTTTAAGATTAAATAGTCGGTTGAGCCTGTTTGGCTTTGAGTTGGCCCCTAGGATGCAAATGCTGGATAAACAGGGTCCTGGTATTGGTAAGGAATTTGATTCAGGTGAGGCTAAATGTGTTAAGACTTAATAGTCGGTGAGACTATTTTGCTTTGACTTGCTCCCCTAGGCTGCAAATGCTAGATTTACAAGGCTCCTGGTTTTTAAGCAAGTTTTGGTAAAGCATTTTGACAGCTAGGTAAGGCTGTATGTTTTAAGATTAAATAGTCGGGTGAGGTGTTTGGCTTTGACTTGCTCCCTAGTATGCAAATGCTGGATTAACAGGGTTCCTGGTATCTGAGACAAGTTTTGGTAAGGCAATTTTGAGTTCCAGTGAGACTGAATTATTCAGACTTAATAGTCGTTTGAGACTATTTGGCTTTGACTTTCTCCCCTAGGCGGCACATGCCAGATTGCGGGCTCCTGGATTAATAAAAGTTTTGGTAAACAGTTTTGCAGCTACGTAAGTCTGTATGTTTTAAGATTAAATTGTCGGGTGAGCCTGTTTGCTTTGACTTGCTCCCCTAGGCTCCACATGCCAGATTGGCGGGACTCCTGGAATCTAAGACAAGTTTTGGTAAAACAGTTTTGACAGCTAGGTAAGGCTGTATGCTTTAAATAAATAGTCGGGTGAGCGTGTTTGGCTTTGACTTGCGCCCTAGGATGCAAATGCTGGATACAGGGTCCTGTATCTAAGACAGTTTTGTAATCATTTTCGTCATTAATCGTCTATTTCTTTGCTCTCTCAAATCTATACTCCTTTCTCATTTATCGTTTTGCGGCCAGATGGCTATATGTTAAATTAATAGTTGGGTAAGCTTTTGGCTTTGACTTCCCCTAGGATGCAAATGCTCATTAACATGTCCTGGTATCTAGACAAGTTTTGTAAACAGTTTTGACACTAGTAAGCTGTATGTTTAAGATTAAATAGTCGGTGAGCGTGTTTGGCTTTGACTTGCGCCCCTAGGATGCAAATGCTGGAATAACAGGGTCCTGGTATCTAAGACAGTTTTGGTAAATCCGTTTTGCGCCAGATGGCTATATGTTTAAGATAATAGTGGTAGCCTGTTTGCTTTGACTTGCGCCCCTATGCAAATGCTGGATAACAGGGTTCCTGGTATCTAGACAAGTTTTGTAACAATTTTGAGTCCAGGTGGGCTAATGTTAAATAATATCGGTGACTTTTGGCTTTGTTGCTCCCCTAGTGCAAATGCTATTCAGGGTTCCTGGTATCTAGACAAGTTTTGTAAATCAGTTTTGGCAGCTAGATAAGGCTATATGTTTAAGATTAAATAGTCGATGACCTGTTTGGCTTTGCTTGCTCCCTAGCTCAATCCGATCGTCCTATCTAACATTTAACTTTCGCTAGTGGCTTAGTTTAAATTAAATATGGTGACGTGTTTGGCTTTGACTTGCGCCCCTAGGATGCAAATGCTGGAATAACAGGGTTCCTGGTATCTAAGACAAGTTTTGTAAATCAGTTTGGCGCAATAAGTCTATATGTTTTAGATTAAATTGTGGATGAGCCTGTTTGGCTTTGACTTGCTCCCTAGGCTGCACATGCCAGATTGGCAGGGCTCCTGAATTAAGACAAGTTTTGGTAAAACAGTTTTGACAGCTAGGTAAGGCTGTATGCTTTAAGATTAAATAGTCGGGTAGCGTGTTTGGCTTGACTTGCGCCCCTAGGAGCAAATGCTGGAATAACAGGGTTCCTGGTATCTAAGACAATTTGTAAATCATTTTGCAGCTACATAAGTCTGTATGTTTTAAGATTAAATTGTCGGTGAGCCTGTTTGCTTTGACTTGCTCCCCTAGGCTGCCATGCCAGATTGGCGGGGCTCCTGGAATCTAAGACAAGTTTTGGTAAAACAGTTTTGACACTAGGTAAGGCTGTATGTTTAAGATTATTCTGACTTGCGCCCCTAGATCAAATGCTGAATAACAGGTTCCTGGTATCTAAACAAGTTTTGGAATCAGTTTTGGCGCAATGCTATATGTTTAAATTAATATCGTGACTGTTTGCTTTGACTTGCTCCCTAGGATGCAAATGCTGATTAACAGGGTCCTGGTATCTAGACAAGTTTTGTAAGGCAATTTTGAGTCCAGTGAGACTGAATGTATTGATTAATATCGTGAGCTATTTGGCTTTGACTTCTCCCCTAGGCGCAATGCCAGATTACGGGTCCTGGATCTAAGACAAGTTTTGGTAAAACAGTTTTGACAGCTAGTAAGTCTTATGTTTTAAGATTAAATTGTCGGGGAGCCTGTTTGGCTTTGACTTGCTCCCCTAGGCTCAAGCCAGATTGGCGGCTCCTGGAATCTAAGACAAGTTTGGTAAAACAGTTTTGACCTAGGAAGACTGTATGTTTAAGATTAAATAGTGTGAGCCTGTTTGGCTTTGATTGCGCCCCTAGGATGCAAATGCTGGAAAACAGGTTCCTGTATTAACAACCTAATTAAAAGTCGGGTGAGCTATTTGCTTTGACTTGCTCCCTAGGCTGCAAATGCTAGATAACAGGTCCTGTTTAACAAGTTTTGTAAATCAGTTTTGGCAGCTACGTAAGTCTGTATGTTTTAAGATAAATTTCGTGAGCCTGTTTGGCTTTGACTTGCTCCCTAGGCTCACATGCCAGATTGGGGCTCCTGGAATCTAAGACAAGTTTTTAAAACAGTTTTGACACTAGGTAAGGCTGTATGTTTAAGATTAAATAGTCGGTAGCGTGTTTGGCTTTGACTTGCGCCCCTAGGATCAAATCTGAAAAAATCATTTTGCTTTGACTTCCCCCTATCATGCATACGGTCCTGGATCTAAGACAAGTTTTGGTAAATCAGTTTTGCACTACGTAAGTCTGTATGTTTTAAGATTAAATGTCGGGTGAGCCTGTTTGGCTTTGACTTGCTCCCTAGGCTGCAATCAGATACGGGTCCTGAATCTAAGACAAGTTTTGGTAAAACAGTTTTGACAGCTAGTAAGGCTTATGTTTTAAGATTAAATAGTCTGAGCGTGTTTGGCTTTGACTTGCGCCCCTAGATGCAAATGCTGGAATAACAGGTTCCTGGTATCTAAGACAATTTTGTAAATCAGTTTTCAGCTACGTAAGCTGTATGTTTTAAGATAAATTGTCGGGTGAGCCTGTTTGGCTTTGACTTGCTCCCTAGGCCACATGCCAGATGCGGGCTCCTAATCTAAAAAGTTTTGGAAAACAGTTTTGACAGCTAGGTAAGGCTGTATGTTTAAGATTAAATATGGGTAGCGTGTTTGGCTTTGACTTGCGCCCTAGGATGCAAATGCTGAATAACAGGGTTCCTGGTATCTAAGACAAGTTTTGTAAACAGTTTTGCAGCTACGATAAGTCTTATGTTTTAAGATTAAATTGTCGGGTGAGCCTGTTTGGCTTTGACTTCTCCCCTAGGCACAATGCTAGACGGGGCTCCTGGATCTAAAAATTTGTAAAACATTTTGACCTAGGTAAGGCTGTATGTTTAAATAATAGTCGGGTGAGTTTTGGCTTGATTGCCCCTAATGCAAATGCTAAAACAGGTCCTGGTATTAAGACAAGTTTTGAACATTTTGCATACGTAAGTCTGATGTTTAAGATAAATTCGTGCTGTTTGGCTTTGACTTCTCCCTAGGCTCACATCCAATTGGGGGACTCCTGAATCTAAACAAGTTTTGGTAAAACAGTTTTGACAGCTAGGTAAGGCTGTATGCTTTAAGATTAAATAGTCGGGTGAGCGTGTTTGGCTTTGACTTGCGCCCCTAGGATCAAATGCTGGAAAATTAAAAGTCGGTGAGCGTGTTTGGCTTTGACTTGCGCCCTAGGATGCAAATGCTGGAATAACAGGGTTCCTGGTATCTAAGACAAGTTTTGGTAAATCAGTTTTGGCAGCTACGTAAGTCTGTATGTTTTAAGATTAAATTGTCGGGTGAGCCTGTTTGGCTTTGACTTGCTCCCCTAGGCTGCACATGCCAGATTGGCAGGGCTCCTGGAATCTAAGACAAGTTTTGGTAAAACAGTTTTGACAGCTAGGTAAGGCTGTATGTTTTAAGATTAAATAGTCGGGTGAGCGTGTTTGGCTTTGACTTGCGCCCCTAGGATGCAAATGCTGGAATAACAGGGTTCCTGGTATCTAAGACAAGTTTTGGTAAATCAGTTTTGGCAGCTAGGTAAGTCTGTATGTTTTAAGATTAAATAGTCGGGTGAGCCTGTTTGGCTTTGACTTGCTCCCCTAGGCGACACATGCCAGATGGCGGGGCTCCTGGAATCTAATAAAAGTTTTGGTAAAACAGTTTTGACAGCTAGGTAAGGCTGTATGTTTTAAGATTAAATAGTCGGGTGAGTGTGTTTGGCTTTGACTTGCGACCCTAGGATGCAAATGCTGGAATAACAGGGTTCCTGGAATCTAAGACAAGTTTTGGTAAAGCAGTTTTGGCAGCTACGTAAGTCTGTATGTTTTAAGATTAAATAGTCGGGGTGTGCCTGTTTGGCTTTGACTTGCTCCCCTAGGCTCCACATGCCAGATCCGCGGGACTCCTGGAATCTAAGACAAGTTTTGGTGAAACAGTTTTGACAGCTAGGTAAGGCTGTATGTTTTAAGATTAAATAGTCGGGTGAGCGTGTTTGGCCTTGACTTGCGCCCCTAGGATGCAAATGCTGGAATAACAGGGTTCCTGGTATCTAAGACAAGTTTTGGTAAATCAGTTTTGGCAGCTACGTAAGTCTGTATGTTTTAAGATTAAATTGTCGGGTGAGCCTGTTTGGCTTTGACTTGCTCCCCTAGGCTGCACATGCCAGATTGGCGGGGCTCCTGGAATCTAAGACAAGTTTTGGTAAAACAGTTTTACAGCTAGGTAAGGCTGTATGTTTTAAGATTAAATAGTCGGGTGAGCGTGTTTGGCTTTGACTTGCGCCCCTAGGATGCAAATGCTGGAATAACAGGGTTCCTGGTATCTAAGACAAGTTTTCGTTAATCAGTTTTGGCGGCCAGATGGGGCTATATGTTTTAAGATTTAATAGTCGGGTGAGTCTGTTTGACTTTGACTTGCTACCCTAGGATGCAAATGCTGGATTAACAGGGTTCCTGGTATCTGAGACAAGTTTTGGTAAGGCAATTTTGAGTTCCAGGTGAGACTGAATGTATTCAGACTTAATAGTCGTTTGAGACTATTTGGCTTTGACTTTCTCCCCTAGGCGGCACATGCCAGATTGGCGGGGCACCTGGAATCTAAAAAAAGTTTTGGTAAAACAGTTTTGACAGCTAGGTAAGTCTGTATGTTTTAAGATTAAACTGTCGGGGGAGCCTGTTTGGCTTTGACTTGCTCCCCTAGGCTCCACATGCCAGATTGGCTTGGCTCCTGGAATCTTAGACAAGGTTTGGTAAAACAGTTTTGACCGCTGGGCAAGACTGTATGTTTTAAGATTAAATAGTCGGTTGAGCCTGTTTGGCTTTGAGTTGCGCCCCTAGGATGCAAATGCTGGATAAACAGGGTTCCTGGTATTGGTAAGGCAATTTTGAGTTCCAGGTGAGGCTAAATGTGTTAAGACTTAATAGTCGGGTGAGACTATTTTGCTTTGACTTGCTCCCCTAGGCTGCAAATGCTAGATTTACAAGGCTCCTGGTTTTTAAGGCAAGTTTTGGTAAAGCAGTTTTGACAGCTAGGTAAGGCTGTATGTTTTAAGATTAAATAGTCGGGTGAGCGTGTTTGGCTTTGACTTGCTCCCCTAGTATGCAAATGCTGGATTAACAGGGTTCCTGGTATCTGAGACAAGTTTTGGTAAGGCAATTTTGAGTTCCAGGTGAGACTGAATGTATTCAGACTTAATAGTCGTTTGAGACTATTTGGCTTTGACTTTCTCCCCTAGGCGGCACATGCCAGATTGGCGGGGCTCCTGGAATCTAATAAAAGTTTTGGTAAAGCAGTTTTGGCAGCTACGTAAGTCTGTATGTTTTAAGATTAAATTGTCGGGTGAGCCTGTTTGTCTTTGACTTGCTCCCCTAGGCTCCACATGCCAGATTGGCGGGATTCCTGGAATCTAAGACAAGTTTTGGTAAAACAGTTTTGACAGCTAGGTAAGGCTGTATGCTTTAAGATTAAATAGTCGGGTGAGCGTGTTTGGCTTTGACTTGCGGCCCTAGGATGCAAATGCTGGAATAACAGGGTTCCTGGTATCTAAGACATGTTTTGGTAAGTCCGTTTTTGGCGGCCAGATGGGGCTATATGTTTTAAGATTTAATAGTTGGGTAAGCCTGTTTGGCTTTGACTTGCGCCCCTTGGATGCAAATGCTGCATTAACAGTGTTCCTGGTATCTGAGACAAGTTTTGGTAGAACAGTTTTGACAGCTAGGTAAGGCTGTATGCTTTAAGATTAAATAGTCGGGTGAGCGTGTTTGGCTTTGACTTGCGCCCCTAGGATGCAAATGCTGGAATAACAGGGTTCCTGGTATCTAAGACATGTTTTGGTAAGTCCGTTTTTGGCGGCCAGATGGGGCTATATGTTTTAAGATTTAATAGTTTGGTGAGCCTGTTTGGCTTTGACTTGCGCCCCTAGGATGCAAATGCTGGATTAACAGGGTTCCTGGTATCTGAGACAAGTTTTGGTAAGGCAATTTTGAGTTCCAGGTGTGGCTGAATGAGTTAAAATTTAATAGTCGGGTGAGGCTATTTGGCTTTGTTTTGCTCCCCTAGGCTGCAAATGCTAGATTAACAGGGTTCCTGGTATCTGAGACAAGTTTTGGTAAATCAGTTTTGGCAGCCAGATGGGGCTATATGTTTTAGGATTAAATAGTCGGATGATCCTGTTTGGCTTTGACTTGCTCCCCTAGGCTGCACATGCCAGATTGGCGGGGCTCCTGGAATCTAAGACAAGTTTTGGTAAAACAGTTTTGACAGCTAGGTAAGGCTGTATGCTTTAAGATTAAATAGTCGGGTGAGCGTGTTTGGCTTTGACTTGCGCCCCTAGGATGCAAATGATGGAAAAACAGGGTTCCTGGTATCTAAGACAAGTTTTGGTAAATCAGTTTTGGCAGCTACGTAAGTCTGTATGTTTTAAGATTAAATTGTCGGGTGAGCCTGTTTGGCTTTGGCTTGCTCCCCTAGGCTGCACATGCCAGATTGGCGGGGCTCCTGGAATCTAAGACAAGTTTTGGTAAAACAGTTTTGACAGCTAGGTAAGGCTGTATGTTTTAAGATTAAATAGTCGGGTGAGCCTGTTTGGCTTTGACTTGCTCCCCTAGGATGCAAATGCTGGATTAACGACGTTCCTGGTATCTGAGACAAGTTTTGGTAAGGCAATTTTGAGTTTCAGGTGAGACTGAATGTATTCAGACTTAATAGTCGTTTGAGACTATTTGGCTTTGACTTTCTCCCCTAGGCGGCACATGCCAGATTGGCGGGGCTCCTGGAATCTAATAGAAGTTTTGGTAAAACAGTTTTGACAGCTACGGAAGTCTGTATGTTTTAAGATTAAACTGTAGGGGGAGCCTGTTTGGCTTTGACTTGCTCCCCTAGGCTCCACATGCCAGATTGGCTTGGCTCCTGGAATCTTAGACAAGGTTTGGTAAAACAGTTTTGACAGCTGGGCAAGACTGTATGTTTTAAGATTAAATAGTCGGTTAAGCCTGTTTGGCTTTGAGTTGCGCCCCTAGGATGCAAATGCTGGATAAACAGGGTTCCTGGTATTGGTAAGGCAATTTTGAGTTCCAGGTGAGGCTGAATGTGTTAAGACTTAATAGTCGGGTGAGACTATTTTGCTTTGAGTTGCTCCCCTAGGCTGCAAATGCTAGATTAACGAGGCTCCTGGATTTTAAGGCAAGTTTTCGTAAAGCAGTTTTGGCAGCTACGTAAGTCTGTATGTTTTAAGATTAAATTGTCGGGTGAGCCTGTTTGTCTTTGACTTGCTCCCCTAGGCTCCACATGCCAGATTGGCGGGATTCCTGGAATCTAAGACAAGTTTTGGTAAAACAGTTTTGACAGCTAGGTAAGGCTGTATGCTTTAAGATTAAATAGTCGGGTGAGCGTGTTTGGCTTTGACTTGCGCCCCTAGGATGCAAATGCTGGAATAACAGGGTTCCTGGAATCTAAGACATGTTTTGGTAAGTCCGTTTTTGGCGGCCAGATGGGGCTATATGTTTTAAGATCTAATAGTTTGGAGAGGCTGTTTGGCTTTGACTTGCGCCCCTAGGATGCAAATGCTGGATTAACAGGGTTCCTGGTATCTGAGACAAGTTTTGGTAAGGCAATTTTGAGTTCCAGGTGTGGCTGAATGAGTTAAAATTTAATAATCGGGTGAGGCTATTTGGCATTGTTTTGCTCCCCTAGGCTGCAAATGCTAGATTAACAGGGTTCCTGGTATCTGAGACAAGTTTTGGTAAATCAGTTTGGCGGCCAGATGGGGCTATATGTTTTAAGATTTAATAGTTGGGTAAGCCTGTTTGGCTTTGACTTGCGCCCCTAGGATGCAAATGCTGCATTAACAGTGTTCCTGGTATCTGAGACAAGTTTTGGTAGAACAGTTTTGACAGCTAGGTAAGGCTGTATGCTTTAAGATTAAATAGTCGGGTGAGCGTGTTTGGCTTTGACTTGCGCCCCTAGGATGCAAATGCTGGAATAACAGGGTTCCTGGTATCTAAGACATGTTTTGGTAAGTCCGTTTTTGGCGGCCAGATGGGGCTATATGTTTTAAGATTTAATAGTTTGGTGAGCCTGTTTGGCTTTGACTTGCGCCCCTAGGATGCAAATGCTGGATTAACAGGGTTCCTGGTATCTGAGACAAGTTTTGGTAAGGCAATTTTGAGTTCCAGGTGTGGCTGAATGAGTTAAAATTTAATAGTCGGGTGAGGCTATTTGGCTTTGTTTTGCTCCCCTAGGCTGCAAATGCTAGATTAACAGGGTTCCTGGTATCTGAGACAAGTTTTGGTAAATCAGTTTTGGCAGCCAGATGGGGCTATATGTTTTAGGATTAAATAGTCGGATGATCCTGTTTGGCTTTGACTTGCTCCCCTAGGCTGCACATGCCAGATTGGCGGGGCTCCTGGAATCTAAGACAAGTTTTGGTAAAACAGTTTTGACAGCTAGGTAAGGCTGTATGTTTTAAGATTAAATAGTCGGGTGAGCGTGTTTGGCTTTGACTTGCGCCCCTAGGATGCAAATGCTGGAATAACAGGGTTCCTGGTATCTAAGGCAAGTTTTCGTAAATCAGTTTTGGCGGCCAGATGGGGCTATATGTTTTAAGATTTAATAGTCGGGTGAGCCTGTTTGGCTTTGACTTGCGCCCCTAGGATGCAAATGCTGGATTAACAGGGTTCCTGGTATCTGAAACAAGTTTTGGTAAGGCAATTTTGAGTTCCAGGTGATGCTGAATGTTTTCAGATTTAATAGTCGTGTGAGACTATTTGGCTTTGACATTCTCCCCTTGGCGGCAGATGCCAGATTAGCGGGGCTCCTGGAATCTCAAAAAAAGCTTTGGTAAAACAGTTTTGACAGCTACGTAAGTCTGTATGTTTTAAGGTTAAATAGTCGGGTGAGTCTGTTTGACTTTGACTTGCTACACTAGGATGCAAATGCTGGATTAACAGGGTTCCTGGTAACTGAGATAGGTTTTGGTAAATCAGTTTTGGCGGCCAGATGGGGCTTTATGTTTTAGGATTAAATAGTCGGATGAGCCTGTTTGGCTTTGACTTGCTCCCATAGGCTGCACATGCCAGATTGGCGGGGCTCCTGGAATCTAAGACAAGTTTTGGTAAAACAGTTTTGACAGCTAGGTAAGGCTGTATGCTTTAAGATTAAATAGTCGGATGAGCGTGTTTGGCTTTGACTTGCGCCCCTAGGATGCAAATGCTGGAATAACAGGGTTCCTGATATTTAAGACAAGTTTTGGTAATTCAGTTTTGGCGTCTATGGGGCTATATGTTTAAGGATTAAATAGTCGGATGAGCCTGTTTGGCTTTGACTTGCTCCCCTAGGCTGCACATGCCAGATTGGCGGGGCTCCTGGAATCTAAGAAAAGTTTTGGTAAAACAGTTTTGACAGCTAGGTATGGCTGTATGCTTTAAGATTAAATAGTCGGGTGAGCGTGTTTGGCTTTGACTTGCGCCCCAAGGATTCAAATGCTGGATTAACAGGGTTCCTGGTATCTGAAACAAGTTTTGGTAAGGCAATTTTCAGTTCCAGGTGAGGCTGAATGTATTCAGACTTAATAGTCGTGTGAGACTATTTGGCTTTGACTTTCTCCCCTAGGCGGGACATGCCAGATTGGCGGGTCTCCTGGAATCTAAAAAAAGTTTTGGTAAAACAGTTTTGACAGCTACGTAAGTCTGTATGTTTTAAATAGTCGGGTGAGTCTGTTTGACTTTGAATTCTGGAATAACAGGGTTCCTGGTATCTAAGACAAGTTTTGGTAAATCAGTTTTGGCATCTATGGGGCTATATGTTTTAGGATTAAATAGTCGGATGAGCCTGTTTTGCCTTTGACTTGCTCCCCTAGGCGCCACATGCCAGATTGGCGGGGCTCCTGGAATCTAAGACAAGTTTTGGTAAAACAGTTTTGTCAGCTAGGTAAGGCTGTTTGTTTTAAGATTAAATAGTCGGGTGAGCGTGTTTGGCTTTGACTTGCGCCCCTAGGATGCAAATGCTGGAATAACAGTGTTCCTGGTATCTAAGACAAGTTTTGGAAAGGCAATTTTGAGTTCCAGGTGAGGCTGAATGTATTCAGACTTAATAGTCGTGTGAGACTATTTGGCTTTGACTTTCTCCCCTAGGCGGTACATGCCAAATTGGCGGGGCTCCTGGAATCTAAAAAAAGTTTTGGTAAAACAGTTTTGACAGGTACGTAGGTCTGTATGTTTTAAGGTTAAATAGTCGGATGAGTCTGTTTGACTTTGACGTGCTCCCCTAGGATGCAAATGCTGGATTAACAGGGTTCTGGTATCTGAGACAAGTTTTGGTAAATCAGTTTTGGCGGCCAGATGGGGCTATATGTTTTTAGATTTAATAGTCGGGAGAGGCTACTTGGCTTTGTCTTGCTCCCCTAGGCTGCAAATGCTAGATTAACAGGGTTCCTGGTAACTGAGATAGGTTTTGGTAAATCAGTTTTGGCGGCCAGATGGGGCTATATGTTTTAGGATTAAATAGTCGGATGAGCCTGTTTGGCTTTGTCTTCCTCCCCTAGGTTGCACATGCCAGATTGGCGGGGCTCCTGGAATCTAAGACAAGTTTTGGTAAATCAGTTTTGACAGCTAGGTAAGGCTGTATGCTTTAAGATCAAATAGTCGGGTGAGCGTGTTTGGCTCTGACTTGCGCCCCTAGGATGCAAATGCTGGAATAACAGGGTTCCTGGTATCTAAGACAAGTTTTGGTAAGGCAAATTTGAGTTCCAGGTGAGGCTGAATGTATTCAGACTTAATAGTCGTGTGAGACTATTTGGCTTTGACCTTCTCTCCTAGGCGGTACATGACAGATTGGCGGGGCTCCTGGAATCTAAGACAAGGTTTCGTAAAACAGTTTTGAGAGCTAGGCAAGACTGTATGTTTTAAGATTAAAGAGTCGAGTGAGCGTGTTTGGCTTTGACTTGCGCCCCTAGGATGCAAATGATGGAATAATAGGGTTCCTGGTATCTAAGACAAGTTTTGGAAAGGCAATTTTGAGTTCCAGGTGAGGCTGAATGTATTCAGACTTAATAGTCGTGTGGGACTATTTGGCTTTGACTTTCTCCCCTAGGCGGTACATGCCAAATTGGCGGGGCTCCTGGAATCTAAAAAAAGTTTTGGTAAAACAGTTTTGACAGCTACGTAGGTCTGTATGTTTTAAGGTTAAATATTCGGATGACTCTGTTTGACTTTGACGTGCTCCCCTAGGATGCAAATGCTGGATGAACAGGGTTCTGGTATCTGAGACAAGTTTTGGTAAATCAGTTTTGGCGGCCAGATGAGGCTATATGTTCTTAGATTTAATAGTCGGGTGAGGCTATTTGGCTTTGTCTTGCTCCCCTAGGCTGCAAATGCTAGATTAACAGGGTTCCTGGTAACTGAGATAGGTTTTGGTTAATCAGTTTTGGCGGCCAGATGGGGCTATATGTTTTACGATTAAATAGTCGGATGAGCCTGTTTGGCTTGACTTGCTCCCCTAGGCTGCACATGCCAGATTGGCGGGGCTCCTGGAATCTAAGACAAGTTTTGGTAAAACAGGTTTTACAGCTAGGTAAGGCTGTTTGCTTTAAGATTAAATAGTCGGGTGAGCGTGTTTGGCTTTGACTTGCGCCCCTAGGATGCAAATGCTGGAATAACAGGGTTCCTGGTATCTAAGACAAGTTTTGGAAAGGCAATTTTGAGTTCCAGGTGAGGCTGAATGTATTCAGACTTAATAGTCGTGTGAGACTATTTGGCTTTGACTTTCTCCCCTAGGCGGTACATGCCAGATTGGCGGGGCTCCTGGAATCTAAAAAAAAATTTGGTAAAACAGTTTTGACAGCTACGTAGGTCTGTATGTTTTAAGGTTAAATAGTCGGATGAGTCTGTTTGACTTTGACGTGCTCCCCTAGGATGCAAATGCTGGATTAACAGGGTTCTGGTATCTGAGACAAGTTTTGGTAAATCAGTTTTGGCGGCCAGATGAGGCTATATGTTTAAGGATTAAATAGTCGGATGAGCCTGTTTGGCTTTGACTTGCTCCCCTAGGCTGCTCATGCCAGATTGGCGGGGCTCCTGAAATCTAAGAAAAGTTTTGGTAAAACAGTTTTGACAGCTAGGTATGGCTGTATGCTTTAAGATTAAATAGTCGGGTGAGCGTGTTTGGCTTTGACTTGCGCCCCAAGGATTCAAATGCTGGAATAACAGGGTTTTTGGTATCTAAGACAAGTTTTCGTAAATCAGTTTTGGCGGCCAGGTGGGGCTATATGTTTTAAGGTTTAATAGTCGGGTGAGCCTGTTTGGCTTTGACTTCCTCCCCTCGGCTGCACATGCCAGATTGGCGGGGCTCCTGGAATCTAAGACAAGTTTTGGTAAAACACTTTTGACAGCTAGGTAAGGCTGTTGGCTTTAAGATTAAATAGTCGGGTGAGCGTGTTTGGCTTTGACTTGCGCCCCTAGGATGCAAATGCTGGAATAACAGGGTTCCTGGTATCTAAGACAAGTTTTGGAAAGGCAATTTTGAGTTCCAGGTGAGGCTGAATGTATTCAGACTTAATAGTCGTGTGAGACTATTTGGCTTTGACTTTCTCCCCTAGGCGGTACATGCCAGATTGGCGGGGCTCCTGGAATCTAAAAAAAAATTTGGTAAAACAGTTTTGACAGCTACGTAGGTCTGTATGTTTTAAGGTTAAATAGTCGGATGAGTCTGTTTGACTTTGACGTGCTCCCCTAGGATGCAAATGCTGGATTAACAGGGTTCTGGTATCTGAGACAAGTTTTGGTAAATCAGTTTTGGCGGCCAGATGAGGCTATATGTTTAAGGATTAAATAGTCGGATGAGCCTGTTTGGCTTTGACTTGCTCCCCTAGGCTGCTCATGCCAGATTGGCGGGGCTCCTGGAATCTAAGAAAAGTTTGGGTAAAACAGTTTTGACAGCTAGGTATGGCTGTATGCTTTAAGATTAAATAGTCGGGTGAGCGTGTTTGGCTTTGACTTGCGCCCCAAGGATTCAAATGCTGGAATAACAGGGTTTTTGGTATCTAAGACAAGTTTTCGTAAATCAGTTTTGGCGGCCAGGTGGGGCTATATGTTTTAAGGTTTAATAGTCGGGTGAGCCTGTTTGGCTTTGACTTCCTCCCCTCGGCTGCACATGCCAGATTGGCGGGGCTCCTGGAATCTAAGACAAGTTTTGGTAAAACACTTTTGACAGCTAGGTAAGGCTGTTGGCTTTAGGATTAAATAGTCGGGTGAGCGTGTTTGACTTTGACTTGCGCCCCTAGGATGCAAATGCTGGAATTACAGGGTTCCTGGTATCTAAGACAAGTTTTGGAAAGGCAATTTTGAGTTCCAGGTGAGGCTGAATGTATTCAGACTTAAAAGTCGTGTGAGACTATTTGGCTTTGACTTTCTCCCCTAGGCGGGACATGCCAGATTGGCGGGGCTCCTGGAATCTAAAAAAAGTTTTGGTAAAACAGTTTTGACAGCTACGTAAGTCTGTATGTTTTAAATAGTCGGGTGAGTCTGTTTGACTTTGAATTCTGGAATAACAGGGTTCCTGGTATCTAAGACAAGTTTTGGTAAATCAGTTTTGGCATCTATGGGGCTATATGTTTTAGGATTAAATAGTCGGATGAGCCTGTTTTGCCTTTGACTTGCTCCCCTAGGCGCCACATGCCAGATTGGCGGGGCTCCTGGAATCTAAGACAAGTTTTGGTAAAACAGTTTTGTCAGCTAGGTAAGGCTGTTTGTTTTAAGATTAAATAGTCGGGTGAGCGTGTTTGGCTTTGACTTGCGCCCCTAGGATGCAAATGCTGGAATAACAGGGTTCCTGGTATCTAAGACAAGTTTTGGAAAGGCAATTTTGAGTTCCAGGTGAGGCTGAATGTATTCAGACTTAATAGTCGTGTGAGACTATTTGGCTTTGACTTTCTCCCCTAGGCGGTACATGCCAAATTGGCGGGGCTCCTGGAATCTAAAAAAAGTTTTGGTAAAACAGTTTTGACAGCTACGTAGGTCTGTATGTTTTAAGGTTAAATAGTCGGATGAGTCTGTTTGACTTTGACGTGCTCCCCTAGGATGCAAATGCTGGATTAACAGGGTTCTGGTATCTGAGACAAGTTTTGGTAAATCAGTTTTGGCGGCCAGATGGGGCTATATGTTTTTAGATTTAATAGTCGGGAGAGGCTACTTGGCTTTGTCTTGCTCCCCTAGGCTGCAAATGCTAGATTAACAGGGTTCCTGGTAACTGAGATAGGTTTTGGTAAATCAGTTTTGGCGGCCAGATGGGGCTATATGTTTTAGGATTAAATAGTCGGATGAGACTGTTTGGCTTTGTCTTCCTCCCCTAGGTTGCACATGCCAGATTGGCGGGGCTCCTGGAATCTAAGACAAGTTTTGGTAAATCAGTTTTGACAGCTAGGTAAGGCTGTATGCTTTAAGATTAAATAGTCGGGTGAGCGTGTTTGGCTCTGACTTGCGCCCCTAGGATGCAAATGCTGGAATAACAGGGTTCCTGGTATCTAAGACAAGTTTTGGTAAGGCAAATTTGAGTTCCAGGTGAGGCTGAATGTATTCAGACTTAATAGTCGTGTGAGACTATTTGGCTTTGACCTTCTCTCCTAGGCGGTACATGACAGATTGGCGGGGCTCCTGGAATCTAAGACAAGGTTTCGTAAAACAGTTTTGAGAGCTAGGCAAGACTGTATGTTTTAAGATTAAAGAGTCGAGTGAGCGTGTTTGGCTTTGACTTGCGCCCCTAGGATGCAAATGATGGAATAATAGGGTTCCTGGTATCTAAGACAAGTTTTGGAAAGGCAATTTTGAGTTCCAGGTCAGGCTGAATGTATTCAGACTTAATAGTCGTGTGGGACTATTTGGCTTTGACTTTCTCCCCTAGGCGGTACATGCCAAATTGGCGGGGCTCCTGGAATCTAAAAAAAGTTTTGGTAAAACAGTTTTGACAGCTACGTAGGTCTGTATGTTTTAAGGTTAAATATTCGGATGACTCTGTTTGACTTTGACGTGCTCCCCTAGGATGCAAATGCTGGATGAACAGGGTTCTGGTATCTGAGACAAGTTTGGGTAAATCAGTTTTGGCGGCCAGATGAGGCTATATGTTCTTAGATTTAATAGTCGGGTGAGGCTATTTGGCTTTGTCTTGCTCCCCTAGGCTGCAAATGCTAGATTAACAGGGTTCCTGGTACTTGAGATAGGTTTTGGTAAATCAGTTTTGGCGGCCAGATGGGGCTATATGTTTTACGATTAAATAGTCGGATGAGCCTGTTTGGCTTGACTTGCTCCCCTAGGCTGCACATGCCAGATTGGCGGGGCTCCTGGAATCTAAGACAAGTTTTGGTAAAACAGTTTTGACAGCTAGGTAAGGCTGTTTGCTTTAAGATTAAATAGTCGGGTGAGCGTGTTTGGTTTTGACTTGCGCCCCTAGGATGCAAATGCTGGAATAACAGGGTTCCTGGTATCTAAGACAAGTTTTGGAAAGGCAATTTTGAGTTCCAGGTGAGGCTGAATGTATTCAGACTTAATAGTCGTGTGAGACTATTTGGCTTTGACTTTCTCCCCTAGGCGGTACATGCCAGATTGGCGGGGCTCCTGGAATCTAAAAAAAGTTTTGCTAAAACAGTTTTGACAGCTACGTAGGTCTGTATGTTTTAAGGTTAAATAGTCGGATGAGTCTGTTTGACTTTGACGTGCTCCCCTAGGATGCAAATGCTGGATTAACAGGGTTCTGGTATCTGAGACAAGTTTTGGTAAATCAGTTTTGGCGGCCAGATGAGGCTATATGTTTTTAGATTTAATAGTCGGGTGAGGCTATTTGGCTTTGTCTTCCTCCCCTAGGCTGCACATGCCAGATTGGCGGGGTTCCTGGAATCTAAGACAAGTTTTGGTAAAACAGTTTTGACAGCTAGGTATGGCTGTATGCTTTAAGATTAAATAGTCGGGTGAGCGTGTTTGGCTTTGACTTGCGCCCCAAGGATTCAAATGCTGGAATAACAGGGTTTTTGGTATCTAAGACAAGTTTTCGTAAATCAGTTTTGGCGGCCAGGTGGGGCTATATGTTTTAAGGTTTAATAGTCGGGTGAGCCTGTTTGGCTTTGACTTCCTCCCCTCGGCTGCACATGCCAGATTGGCGGGGCTCCTGGAATCTAAGACAAGTTTTGGTAAAACACTTTTGACAGCTAGGTAAGGCTGTTTGCTTTAGGATTAAATAGTCGGGTGAGCGTGTTTGACTTTGACTTGCGCCCCTAGGATGCAAATGCTGGAATTACAGGGTTCCTGGTATCTAAGACAAGTTTTGGAAAGGCAATTTTGAGTTCCAGGTGAGGCTGAATGTATTCAGACGTGTGAGACTATTTGGCTTTGACTTTCTCCCCTAGGCGGGACATGCCAGATTGGCGGGGCTCCTGGAATCTAAAAAAAGTTTTGGTAAAACAGTTTTGACAGCTACGTAAGTCTGTATGTTTTAAATAGTCGGGTGAGTCTGTTTGACTTTGAATTCTGGAATAACAGGGTTCCTGGTATCTAAGACAAGTTTTGGTAAATCAGTTTTGGCATCTATGGGGCTATATGTTTTAGGATTAAATAGTCGGATGAGCCTGTTTTGCCTTTGACTTGCTCCCCTAGGCGCCACATGCCAGATTGGCGGGGCTCCTGGAATCTAAGACAAGTTTTGGTAAAACAGTTTTGTCAGCTAGGTAAGGCTGTTTGTTTTAAGATTAAATAGTCGGGTGAGCGTGTTTGGCTTTGACTTGCGCCCCTAGGATGCAAATGCTGGAATAACAGGGTTCCTGGTATCTAAGACAAGTTTTGGAAAGGCAATTTTGAGTTCCAGGTGAGGCTGAATGTATTCAGACTTAATAGTCGTGTGAGACTATTTGGCTTTGACTTTCTCCCCTAGGCGGTACATGCCAAATTGGCGGGGCTCCTGGAATCTAAAAAAGTTTTGGTAAAACAGTTTTGACAGCTACGTAGGTCTGTATGTTTTAAGGTTAAATAGTCGGATGAGTCTGTTTGACTTTGACGTGCTCCCCTAGGATGCAAATGCTGGATTAACAGGGTTCTGGTATCTGAGACAAGTTTTGGTAAATCAGTTTTGGCGGCCAGATGGGGCTATATGTTTTTAGATTTAATAGTCGGGAGAGGCTACTTGGCTTTGTCTTGCTCCCCTAGGCTGCAAATGCTAGATTAACAGGGTTCCTGGTAACTGAGATAGGTTTTGGTAAATCAGTTTTGGCGGCCAGATGGGGCTATATGTTTTAGGATTAAATAGTCGGATGAGACTGTTTGGCTTTGACTTCCTCCCCTAGGTTGCACATGCCAGATTGGCGGGGCTCCTGGAATCTAAGACAAGTTTTGGTAAATCAGTTTTGACAGCTAGGTAAGGCTGTATGCTTTAAGATTAAATAGTCGGGTGAGCGTGTTTGGCTCTGACTTGCGCCCCTAGGATGCAAATGCTGGAATAACAGGGTTCCTGGTATCTAAGACAAGTTTTGGTAAGGCAAATTTGAGTTCCAGGTGAGGCTGAATGTATTCAGACTTAATAGTCGTGTGAGACTATTTGGCTTTGACCTTCTCTCCTAGGCGGTACATGACAGATTGGCGGGGCTCCTGGAATCTAAGACAAGGTTTGCGTAAAACAGTTTTGAGAGCTACGCAAGTCTGTATGTTTTAAGGTTAAAGAGTCGGATGAGTCGTGTTTGGCTTTGACTTGCGCCCCTAGGATGCAAATGCTGGAATTACAGGGTTCCTGGTATCTAAGACAAGTTTTGGAAAGGCAATTTTGAGTTCCAGGTGAGGCTGAATGTATTCAGACTGTGAGACTATTTGGCTTTGACTTTCTCCCCTAGGCGGGACATGCCAGATTGGCGGGGCTCCTGGAATCTAAAAAGTTTTGGTAAAACAGTTTTGACAGCTACGTAAGTCTGTATGTTTTAAATAGTCGGGTGAGTCTGTTTGACTTTGAATTCTGGAATAACAGGGTTCCTGGTATCTGAGACAAGTTTTGGTAAATCAGTTTTGGCATCTAGATGAGGCTATATGTTTTTAGGATTAAATAGTCGGGTGAGGCTATTTGGCTTTGTCTTGCTCCCCTAGGCTGCCACATGCCAGATTGGCGGGGTTCCTGGAATCTAAGACAAGTTTTGGTAAAACAGTTTTGACAGCTAGGTAAGGCTGTATGCTTTAAGATTAAATAGTCGGGTGAGCGTGTTTGGCTTTGACTTGCGCCCCTAGGATGCAAATGCTGGAATTACAGGGTTCCTGGTATCTAAGACAAGTTTTGGTAAAACAGTTTTGACAGCTAGGTAAGGCTGTTTGCTTTAAGATTTAATAGTCGGGAGAGCCTTTTTGGCTTTGACTTGCGCCCCTAGGATGTAAATGCTGGATTAACAGGGTTCCTGGTATCTGAAACAAGTTTTGGTAAGGCAATTTTGAGTTCCAGGTGATGCTGAATGTTTTCAGATTTAATAGTCGTGTGAGTCTATTTGGCTTTGACTTTCTCCCCTAGGCGGTACATGCCAAATTGGCGGGGCTCCTGGAATCTAAAAAAAGTTTTGGTAAAACAGTTTTGACAGCTACGTAGGTCTGTATGTTTTAAGGTTAAATATTCGGATGACTCTGTTTGACTTTGACGTGCTCCCCTAGGATGCAAATGCTGGATTAACAGGGTTCTGGTATCTGAGACAAGTTTTGGTAAATCAGTTTTGGCGGCCAGATGAGGCTATATGTTTTTAGATTTAATAGTCGGGTGAGGCTATTTGGCTTTGTCTTGCTCCCCTAGACTGCAAATGCTAGATTAACAGGGTTCCTGGTAACTGAGATAGGTTTTGGTAAATCAGTTTTGGCGGCCAGATGGGGCTATATGTTTTACGATTAAATAGTCGGATGAGCCTGTTTGGCTTGACTTGCTCCCCTAGGCTGCACATGCCAGATTGGCGGGGCTCCTGGAATCTAAGACAAGTTTTGGTAAAACAGTTTTGACAGCTAGGTAAGGCTGTTTGCTTTAAGATTAAATAGTCGGGTGAGCGTGTTTGGCTTTGACTTGCGCCCCTAGGATGCAAATGCTGGAATAACAGGGTTCCTGGTATCTAAGACAAGTTTTGGAAAGGAAATTTTGAGTTCCAGGTGAGGCTGAATGTTTTCAGACTTAATAGTCGTGTGAGACTATTTGGCTTTGACTTTCTCCCCTAGGCGGTACATGCCAGATTGGCGGGGCTCCTGGAATCTAAAAAAAAATTTGGTAAAACAGTTTTGACAGCTACGTAGGTCTGTATGTTTTAAGGTTAAATAGTCGGATGAGTCTGTTTGACTTTGACGTGCTCTCCTAGGATGCAAATGCTGGATTAACAGGGTTCTGGTATCTGAGACAAGTTTTGGTAAATCAGTTTTGGCGGCCAGATGAGGCTATATGTTTTTAGATTTAATAGTCGGGTGAGGCTATTTGGCTTTGTCTTCCTCCCCTAGGCTGCACATGCCAGATTGGCGGGGTTCCTGGAATCTAAGACAAGTTTTGGTAAATCAGTTTTGACAGCTAGGTAAGGCTGTATGCTTTAAGATTAAATAGTCGGGTGAGCGTGTTTGGCTTTGACTTGCGCCCCTAGGATGCAAATGCTGGAATTACAGGGTGCCTGGTATCTAAGACAAGTTTTGGTAAGGCAATTTTGAGTTCCAGGTGAGGCTGAATGTATTCAGACTTTATAGTCGTGTGAGACTATTTGGCTTTGACTTTCTCCCCTAGGCGGTACATGCCAGATTGGCGGGGCTCCTGGAATCTAAAAAAAGTTTTGGTAAATCAGTTTTGACAGCTACGTAGGTCTGTATGTTTTAAGGTTAAATAGTCGGGTGAGTCTGTTTGACTTTGAATGCTGGAATAACAGGGTTCCTGGTATCTAAGACAAGTTTTGGTAAATAATTTTTGGCGCCTATGGGGCTATATGTTTTAGGATTAAATAGTCGGATGAGCCTGTTTGGCTTTGACTTGCTCAACTAGGCTGCACATGCCAGATTGGCGGGGCTCCTGGAATCTAAGACAAGTTTTTGTAAAACAGTTTTGACAGCTAGGTAAGGCTGTATGTTTTAAGATTAAATAGTCGGGTGAGCGTGTTTGGCTTTGACTGGCGCCCCTAGGATGCAAATGCTGGAATAACAGGGTTCCTGGTATCTAAGACAAGTTTTCGTAAATCAGTTTTGGCGGCCAGATGGGGCTATATGTTTTAAGATTTAATAGTCGGGTGAGCCTTTTTGGCTTTGACTTGCGCCCCTAGGATGCAAATGCTGGATTAACAGGGTTCCTGGTATCTGAAACAAGTTTTGGTAAGGCAATTTTGAGTTCCAGGTGATGCTGAATGTTTTCAGACTTAATAGTCGTGTGAGACTATTTGGCTTTGACTTTCTCCCCTAGGCGGTACATGCCAGATTGGCGGGGCTCCTGGAATCTAAAAAAAGTTTTGGTAAATCAGTTTTGACAGCTACGTAGGTCTGTATGTTTTAAGGTTAAATAGTCGGGTGAGTCTGTTTGACTTTGAATGCTGGAATAACAGGGTTCCTGGTATCTAAGACAAGTTTTGGTAAATAATTTTTGGCGCCTATGGGGCTATATGTTTTAGGATTAAATAGTCGGATGAGCCTGTTTGGCTTTGACTTGCTCAACTAGGCTGCACATGCCAGATTGGCGGGGCTCCTGGAATCTAAGACAAGTTTTTGTAAAACAGTTTTGACAGCTAGGTAAGGCTGTATGTTTTAAGATTAAATAGTCGGGTGAGCGTGTTTGGCTTTGACTGGCGCCCCTAGGATGCAAATGCTGGAATAACAGGGTTCCTGGTATCTAAGACAAGTTTTCGTAAATCAGTTTTGGCGGCCAGATGGGGCTATATGTTTTAAGATTTAATAGTCGGGTGAGCCTTTTTGGCTTTGACTTGCGCCCCTAGGATGAAAATGCTGGATTAACAGGGTTCCTGGTATCTGAAACAAGTTTTGGTAAGGCAATTTTGAGTTCCAGGTGATGCTGAATGTTTTCAGATTTAATAGTCGTGTGAGTCTATTTGGCTTTGACTTTCTCCCCTAGGCGGCAGATGCCAGATTGGCGGGGCTCCTGGTATCTAAAAAAAGCTTTGGTAAAACAGTTTTGACAGCTACGTAAGTCTGTATGTTTTAAGGTTAAATAGTCGGGTGAGTCGGTTTGACTTTGACTTGCTCCCCTAGGATGCAAATGCTGGATTAACAGGGTTCCTGGTATCTGAGACAAGTTTTGGTATATCAGTTTTGGCGGCCAGGTGGGGCTATATGATTTAAAATTTAATAGTCGGGTGAGACTATTTGGCTTTGTCTTGCTCCACTAGGATGCAAATGCTAAATTAACAGGGTTCCTGGTAACTGGCGGCCAGATGGGGCTATATGATTTAGGATTAAATAGTCGGATGAGCCTGTTTGGCTTTGACTTGCTCCCCTAGGCTGCACATGCCAGATTGGCGGGGCTCCTGGAATCTAAGACAAGTTTTGGTAAAACAGTTTTGACAGCTAGGTAAGGCTGTTTGCTTTAAGATTAAATAGTCGGGTGAGCTTGTTTGGCTTTGACTTGCGTCCCTAGGATGCAAATGCTGGAAGAACAGGGTTCCTGGTATCTAAGACAAGTTTTGGTAAGGCAATTTTGAGTTCCAGGTGAGGCTGAATGTTTTCAGATTTAATAGTCGGGTGAGCCTGTTTGGCTTTGACTTGCGCCCCTAGGCTGCACATGCCACATTGGCGGGACTCCTGGAATCTAAGACAAGTTTTGGTAAATCAGTTTTGACAGCTAGGTAAGGCTGTATGCTTTAAGATTAAATAGTCGGGTGATCGTGTTTGGCTTTGATTTGCGCCCCTAAAATGCAAATGCTGGAATAACAGGGTTCCTGGTATCTGAGACAAGTTTTGGTAAATCAGTTTTGGCGGCCAGGTGGGGCTATATGATTTAAAATTTAATAGTCGGGTGAGACTATTTGGCTTTGTCTTGCTCCCCTAGGCTGCAAATGCTAGATTAACAGGGTTCCTGGTAACTGAGATAGGTTTTGGTAAATCAGTTTTGGCGGCCAGATGGGGCTATATGTTTTAGGATTAAATAGTCGGATGAGCCTGTTTGGCTTTGACTTGCTCCCCTAGGCTGCACAGGCCAGATTGGCGGGGCTCTTGGAATCTAAGACAAGTTTTGGTAAAACAGTTTTGACAGCTAGGTAAGGCTGTTTGCTTTAAGATTAAATAGTCGGGTGAGCGTGTTTGGCTTTGACTTGCGCCCCTAGGATGCAAATGCGGGAATAACAGGGTTCCTGGTATCTAAGAAAAGTTTTGGTAAGGCAATTTTGAGTTCCAGGTGAGGCTGAATGTATTCAGACTTAATAGTCGTGTGAGACTATTTGGCTTTGACTTTTTCCCATAGGCGGTACATGCCAGATTGGCGGGGCTCCTGGAATCTAAAAAAAGTTTTGGTAAAACAGTTTTGACAGCTACGTAGGTCTGTATGTTTTAAGGTTAAATAGTCGGGTGAGTCTGTTTGACTTTGACTTGCTCCCCTAGGATGCAAATGCTGGATTAACAGGGTTCTGGTATCTGAGACAAGTTTTGGTAAATCAGTTTTGGCGGCCAGATGAGGCAATATGTTTTAAGATTTAATAGTCGGGTGAGGCTATTTGGCTTTGTCTTCCTCCCCTAGGCTGCACATGCCACATTGGCGGGTCTCCTGGAATCTAAGACAAGTTTTGGTAAATCAGTTTTGACAGCTAGGTAAGGCTGTATGCTTTAAGATTAAATAGTCGGGTGAGCGTGTTTGGCTTTGATTTGCGCCCCTAAAATGCAAGTGCTGGAACAACAGGGTTCCTGGTATCTAAGACAAGTTTTCGTAAATCAGTTTTGGCGGCCAGATGGGGCTATATGTTTTAAGATTTAATAGTCGTGTAAGCCTGTTTGGCTTTGACTTGCGCCCCTAGGATGCAAATGCTGGATTAACAGGGTTCCTGGTATCTGAAACAAGTTTTGGTAAGGCAATTTTGAGTTCCAGGTGAGGCTGAATGTTTTCAGATTTAATAGTCGGGTGAGCTGTTTGGCTTTGACTTGCGCCCCTAGGCTGCACATGCCAATTGGCGGGACTCCTGGAATCTAAGAAAGTTTTGGTAAATCAGTTTTGACAGCTAGGTAAGGCTGTATGTTTAAGATTAAATAGTCGGGTGATCGTGTTTGGCTTTGATTTGCGCCCCTAAAATGCAAATGCTGGAATAACAGGGTTCCTGGTATCTGAGACAAGTTTTGGTAAATCAGTTTTGGCGGCCAGGTGGGGCTATATGATTTAAAATTTAATAGTCGGGTGAGACTATTTGGCTTTGTCTTGCTCCCCTAGGCTGCAAATGCTAGATTAACAGGGTTCCTGGTAACTGAGAAGGTTTTGGTAAATCAGTTTTGGCGGCCAGATGGGGCTATATGTTTTAGGATTAAATAGTCGGATGAGCCTGTTTGGCTTTGACTTGCTCCCCTAGGCTGCACATGCCAGATTGGCGGGGCTCTTGGAATCTAAGACAAGTTTTGGTAAAACAGTTTTACAGCTAGGTAAGGCTGTTTGCTTTAAGATTAAATAGTCGGGTGAGCGTGTTTGGCTTTGACTTGCGCCCCTAGGATGCAAATGCGGGAATAACAGGGTTCCTGGTATCTAAGAAAAGTTTTGGTAAGGCAATTTTGAGTTCCAGGTGAGGCTGAATGTTTTCAGGTTTAATAGTCGTGTGAGACTATTTGGCTTTGACTTTCTCCCCTAGGCGGCAGATGCCAGATTGGCGGCGCTCCTGGAATCTAAAAAAAGCTTTGGTAAAACAGTTTTGACAGCTACGTAAGTCTGTATATTCTAAGGTTAAATAGTCGGGTGAGTCTGTTTGACTTTGACTTGCTCCCCTAGGATGCAAATGCTGGATTAACAGGGTTCATGGTATCTTGACAAGTTTTTGTAAATCAGTTTTGGCGGCCAGGTGGGGCTATATGATCTAAAATTTAATAGTCGGGTGAGACTATTTGGCTTTGTCTTGCTCCCCTAGGCTGCAAATGCTAGATTAACAGGGTTCCTGGTAACTGAGATAGGTTTTGGTAAATCAGTTTTGGCGGCCAGATGGGGCTATATGTTTTAGGATTAAATAGTCGGATGAGCCTGTTTGGCTTTGACTTGCTCCCCTAGGCGGTACATGCCTGATTGGGGGGCTCCTGGAATCTAAAAAAAGTTTTGGTAAAACAGTTTTGACAGCTCCGTAGGTCTGTATGTTTTAAGGTTAAATAGTCGGGTGAGTCTGCTTGACTTTGACTTGCTCCCCTAGGATGCAAATGCTGGATTAACAGGGTTCTGGTATCTGAGACAAGTTTTGGTAAATCAGTTTTGGCGGCCAGATGAGGCTATATGTTTTAAGATTTAATAGTCGTGTGAGGCTATTTGGTTTTGTCTTCCTCCCCTAGGCTGCACATGCCAGATTGGCGGGACTCCTGGAATCTAAGATAAGTTTTGGTAAATCAATTTTGATAGCTAGGTAAGGCTGTATGCTTTAAGATTAAATAGTCGGGTGAGCGTGTTTGGCGTTGACTTGCGCCCCTAATATGCAAATGCTGGAATAACTGGGTTCCTGGAATCTAAGACATGTTTTGGTAAATCAGTTTTGGCGGTCAGATGGGGCTTTATGTTTTAAGTTTTAACAGTCGGGTGAGCCTGTTTGGCTTTCACTTGCGCCCCTACGATGCAAATGCTGGATTAACAGGGTTCCTGGTATCTGAGACAAGTTTTGGTAAGGCAATTTTGAGTTCCAGGTGAGGCTGAATGTGTTAAGACTTAATAGTCGGCTGAGACTATTTTGCTTTGACGTGCTCACCTAGGCTGCAAATGCTAGATTAACAGGGCTCCTGGTATCTTAGACAAGTTTTGGTAAAGCAGTTTTGGCAGCCAGATGGGGCTGTATGTTTTAAGATTAAATTGTCGGGTGAGCCTGTTTGGCTTTGAACTGCGCCCCTAGGATGCAAACGCAGGATTAACAGGGTTCCTGGTATCTGAGACAAGTTTTGGTAAATCAGTTTTGGCGGCCAGATGAGGCAATATGTTTTAAGATTTAATAGTCGGGTGAGGCTATTTGGCTTTGTCTTCCTCCCGTAGGCTGCATATGCCACATTGGCGGGACTCCTGGAATCTAAGAAAAGTTTTGGTAAATCAGTTTTGACAGCTAGGTAAGGCTGTATGCTTTAAGATTAAATAGTCGGGTGAGCGTGTTTGGCTTTGATTTGCGCCCCTAAAATGCAAATGCTGGAATAACAGGGTTCCTGGTATCTAAGACAAGTTTTCGTAAATAAGTTTAGGCGGCCAGATGGGGCTATATGTTTTAAGATTTAATAGTCGTGTAAGCCTGTTTGGCTTTGACTTGCGCTTCTAGGATGCAAATACTGGATTAACAGGGTTCCTGGTATCTGAAACAAGTTTTGGTAAGGCAATTTAAGGGTTCCAGGTGATGCTGAATGTTTTCAGGTTTAATAGTCGTGTGAGACTATTTGGCTTTGACTTTCTCCCCTAGGCGGCAGATGCCAGATTGGCGGAGCTCCTGGAATCTAAAAAAAGCTTTGGTAAAACAGTTTTGACAGCTACGTAAGTCTGTATGTTCTAAGGTTAAATAGTCGGGTGAGTCTGTTTGACTTTGACTTGCTTCCCTAGGATGCAAATGCTGAATTAACAGGGTTCATGGTATCTGAGACAAGTTTTTGTAAATCAGTTTTGGCGGCCAGGTGGGGCTATATGATCTAAAATTTAATAGTCGGGTGAGACTATTTGGCTTTGTCTTGCTCCCCTAGGCTGCAAATGCTAGATTAACAGGGTTCCTGGTAACTGAGATAGGTTTTGGTAAATCAGTTTTGGCGGCCAGATGGGGCTATATGTTTTAGGATTAAATAGTCGGATGAGCCTGTTTGGCTTTGACTTGCTCGCCTAGGCGGTACATGCCAGATTGGGGGGCTCCTGGAATCTAAAAAAAGTTTTGGTAAAACAGTTTTGACAGCTGCGTAGGTCTGTATGTTGTAAGGTTAAATAGTCGGGTGAGTCTGCTTGACTTTGACTTGCTCCCCTAGGATGCAAATGCTGGATTAACAGGGTTCTGGTATCTGAGACAAGTTTTGGTAAATCAGTTTTGGCGGCCAGACGAGGCTATATGTTTTAAGATTTAATAGTCGTGTGAGGCTATTTGGCTTTGTCTTCCTCCCCTAGGCTGCACATGCCAGATTGGCGGGACTCCTGGAATCTAAGATAAGTTTTGGTAAATCAGTTTTGACAGCTAGGTAAGGCTGTATGCTTTAAGATTAAATAGTCGGGTGAGCGTGTTTGGCGTTGACTTGCGCCCCTAATATGCAAATGCTGGAATAACTGGGTTCCTGGTATCTAAGACATGCTTTGGTAAATCAGTTTTGGCGGTCAGATGGGGCTTTATGTTTTAAGTTTTAACAGTCGGGTGAGCCTGTTTGGCTTTCACTTGCGCCCCTACGATGCAAATGCTGGATTAACAGGGTTCCTGGTATCTGAGACAAGTTTTGGTAAGGCAATTTTGAGTTCCAGGTGAGGCTGAATGTGTTAAGACTTAATAGTCGGCTGAGACTATTTTGCTTTGACGTGCTCCCCTAGGCTGCAAATGCTAGATTAACAGGGCTCCTGGTATCTTAGACAAGTTTTGGTAAAGCAGTTTTGGCAGCCAGATGGGGCTGTATGTTTTAAGATTAAATTGTCGGGTGAGCCTGTTTGGCTTTGAACTGCGCCCCTAGGATGCAAACGCAGGATTAACAGGGTTCCTGGTATCTGAGACAAGTTTTGGTAAATCAGTTTTGGCGGCCAGGTGAGGCTATATGATTTAAAATTTAATAGTCGGGTGAGGCTATTTGGCTTTGTCTTGCTCCCCTAGGCTGCAAATGCTAGATTAACAGGGTTCCTGGTAACTGAGATAGGTTTTGGTAAATCAGTTTTGTCGCCCAGATGGGGCTATATGTTTTAGGATTAAATAGTCGGATGAGCCTGTTTGGCTTTGACTTGCTCCCCTAGGCGGTACATGCCAGATTGGCGGGACTCCTGGAATCTAAGAAAAGTTTTGGTAAAACAGTTTTGACAGCTAGGTAAGGCTGTATGCTTTAAGATTAAATAGTCGGGTGAGCGTGTTTGGCTTTCACTTGCGCCCCTAAAATGCAAATGCTGGAATAACAGGGTTCCTGGTACCTAAGACAAGTTTTCGTAAATAAGTTTTGGCGGTCAGATGGGGCTATATGTTTTAAGATTTAATAGTCGCGTAAGCCTGATTGGCTTTGACTTGCGCCCCTAGGATGCAAATACTGCATTAACAGGGTTCCTGGTATCTGAAACAAGTTTTGGTAAGGCAATTTAAGAGTTCCAGGTGATGCTGAATGTTTTCAGGTTTAATAGTCGTGTGAGACTATTTGGCTATCACTTGCGCCCCTAGGATGCAAATGCTGGATTAACAGGGCTCCTGGTATCTTAGACAAGTTTTGGTAAAGCAGTTTTGGCAGCCAGGTGGGGCTATATGATTTAAAATTTAATAGTCGGGTGAGGCAATTTGGCTTTGTCTTGCTCCCCTAGGCTACAAATGCTAGATTTACAGGGTTCCTGGTAACTGAGATAGGTTTTGGTAAATCAGTTTTGTCGCCCAGATGGGGCTATATGTTTTAGGATTAAATAGTCGGATGGGCCTGTTTGGCTTTGACTTGCTCCCCTAGGCGGTACATGCCAGATTGGCGGGGCTCCTGGAATCTAAGACAAGTTTTGGTAAAACAGTTTTGACAGCTAGGTAAGGCTGTATGCTTTAAGATTAAATAGTCGGGTGAGTGTGTTTGGCTTTCACTTGCGTCCCTAGGATGCAAATGCTGGAATAACAGGGTTCCTGGTACCTAAGACAAGTTTTCGTAAATCAGTTTTGGCGGTCAGATGGGGCTATATGTTTTAAGATTAAATTGTCGGGAGAGCCTGTTTGGCTTTGAACTGCGCCCCTAGGATGCAAACGCAGGACTAACAGGGTTCCTGGTATCTGAGACAACTTTTGGTAAATCAGTTTTGGCGGCCAGGTGGGGCTATATGATTTAAAATTTAATAGTCGGGTGAGGCTATTTGGCTTTGTCTTGCTCCCCTAGGCTGCAAATGCTAGATTAACAGGGTTCCTGGTAACTGAGATAGGTTTTGGTAAATCAGTTTTGGCGGCCAGATGGGGCTATATGTTTTAGGATTAAATAGTCGGATGAGCCTGTTTGGCTTTGACTTGCTCGCCTAGGCGGTACATGCCAGATTGGGGGGCTCCTGGAATCTAAAAAAAGTTTTGGTAAAACAGTTTTGACAGCTGCGTAGGTCTGTATGTTTTAAGGTTAAATAGTCGGGTGAGTCTGCTTGACTTTGACTTGCTCCCCTAGGATGCAAATGCTGGATTAACAGGGTTCTGGTATCTGAGACAAGTTTTGGTAAATCAGTTTTGGCGGCCAGATGAGGCTATATGTTTTAAGATTTAATAGTCGTGTGAGGCTATTTGGCTTTGTCTTCCTCCCCTAGGCTGCACATGCCAGATTGGCGGGACTCCTGGAATCTAAGATAAGTTTTGGTAAATCAGTTTTGACAGCTAGGTAAGGCTGTATGCTTTAAGATTAAATAGTCGGGTGAGCGTGTTTGGCGTTGACTTGCGCCCCTAATATGCAAATGCTGGAATAACTGGGTTCCTGGTATCTAAGACATGCTTTGGTAAATCAGTTTTGGCGGTCAGATGGGGCTTTATGTTTTAAGTTTTAACAGTCGGGTGAGCCTGTTTGGCTTTCACTTGCGCCCCTACGATGCAAATGCTGGATTAACAGGGTTCCTGGTATCTGAGACAAGTTTTGGTAAGGCAATTTTGAGTTCCAGGTGAGGCTGAATGTGTTAAGACTTAATAGTCGGCTGAGACTATTTTGCTTTGACGTGCTCCCCTAGGCTGCAAATGCTAGATTAACAGGGCTCCTGGTATCTTAGACAAGTTTTGGTAAAGCAGTTTTGGCAGCCAGATGGGGCTGTATGTTTTAAGATTAAATTGTCGGGTGAGCCTGTTTGGCTTTGAACTGCGCCCCTAGGATGCAAACGCAGGATTAACAGGGTTCCTGGTATCTGAGACAAGTTTTGGTAAATCAGTTTTGGCGGCCAGGTGGGGCTATATGATTTAAAATTTAATAGTCGGGTCAGGCTATTTGGCTTTGTCTTGCTCCCCTAGGCTACAAATGCTAGATTAACAGGGTTCCTGGTAACTGAGATAGGTTTTGGTAAATCAGTTTTGTCGCCCAGATGGGGCTATATGTTTTAGGATTAAATAGTCGGATGAGCCTGTTTGGCTTTGACTTGCTCCCCTAGGCGGTACATGCCAGATTGGCGGGGCTCCTGGAATCTAAGACAAGTTTTGGTAAAACAGTTTTGACAGCTAGGTAAGGCTGTATGCTTTAAGATTAAATAGTCGGGTGAGCGTGTTTGGCTTTCACTTGCGCCCCTAGGATGCAAATGCTGGAATAACAGGGTTCCTGGTACCTAAGACAAGTTTTCGTAAATCAGTTTTGGCGGTCAGATGGGGCTATATGTTTTAAGATTTAATAGTCGCGTGAGCCTGATTGGCTTTGACTTGCGCCCCTAGGATGCAAATGCTGCATTAACAGGGTTCCTGGTATCTGAAACAAGTTTTGGTAAGGCAATTTTGAGTTCCAGGTGATGCTGAATGTTTTCAGATTTAATAGTCGTGTGAGACTATTTGGCTATCACTTGCGCCCCTAGGATGCAAATGCTGGATTAACAGGGCTCCTGGTATCTTAGACAAGTTTTGGTAAAGCAGTTTTGGCAGCCAGGTGGGGCTATATGATTTAAAATTTAATAGTCGGGTGAGGCAATTTGGCTTTGTCTTGCTCCCCTAGGCTACAAATGCTAGATTTACAGGGTTCCTGGTAACTGAGATAGGTTTTGGTAAATCAGTTTTGTCGCCCAGATGGGGCTATATGTTTTAGGATTAAATAGTCGGATGGGCCTGTTTGGCTTTGACTTGCTCCCCTAGGCGGTACATGCCAGATTGGCGGGGCTCCTGGAATCTAAGACAAGTTTTGGTAAAACAGTTTTGACAGCTAGGTAAGGCTGTATGCTTTAAGATTAAATAGTCGGGTGAGCGTGTTTGGCTTTCACTTGCGCCCCTAGGATGCAAATGCTGGAATAACAGGGTTCCTGGTACCTAAGACAAGTTTTCGTAAATCAGTTTTGGCGGTCAGATGGGGCTATATGTTTTAAGATTAAATTGTCGGGAGAGCCTGTTTGGCTTTGAACTGCGCCCCTAGGATGCAAACGCAGGACTAACAGGGTTCCTGGTATCTGAGACAACTTTTGATAAATCAGTTTTGGCGGCCAGGTGGGGCTATATGATTTAAAATTTAATAGTCGGGTGAGGCTATTTGGCTTTGTCTTGCTCCCCTAGGCTACAAATGCTAGATTAACAGGGTTCCTGGTAACTGAGATAGGTTTTGGTAAATCAGTTTTGTCGCCCAGATGGGGCTATATGTTTTAGGATTAAATAGTCGGATGAGCCTGTTTGGCTTTGACTTGCTCCCCTAGGCGGTACATGCCAGATTGGCGGGGCTCCTGGAATCTAAAAAAAGTTTTGGTAAAACAGTTTTGACAGCTACGTAGGTCTGTATGTTTTAAGGTTAAATAGTCGGGTGAGTCTGCTTGACTTTGACTTGCTCCCCTAGGATGCAAATGCTGGATTAACAGGGTTCTGGTATCTGAGACAAGTTTTGGTAAATCAGTTTTGGCGTCTATGGGGCTATATGTTTTAAGATTTAATAGTCGGGTGAGCCTGTTTGGCCTTGACTTGCCCCCCTAGGATGCAAATGCTGGATTAACATTGTTCCTGGTATCTGAGACAAGTTTTGGTAAGGCAATTTTGAGTTCCAGGTGAGGCTGAATGTTTTAAGACTTAATAGTCGGATGAGCCTGTTTGGTTTTGACTTGCGCCCCTAGGATGCAAATGCTGGATTAACAGGGCTCCTGGTATCTTAGACAAGTTTTGGTAAAGCAGTTTTGGCAGCCAGATGGGGCTGTATGTTTTAAGATTAAATTGTCGGGTGAGCCTGTTTGGCTTTGAACTGCGCCCCTAGGATGCAAACGCAGGATTAACAGGGTACCTGGTATCTGACACAAGTTTTGATAAAACAGTTTTGGCGGCCAGGTGGGGTTGCATGTTTTAAGATTTAATAGTCGGGTGAGACTATTTGGCTTTGACTTGCTACCATAGGCTGCAAAGGCTAGATTAACAGAGATCCTTGTATCCAAGACAAGTTCCGCTAAAGCAATTTTGACTTCCAGGGGAGGCTTTATGTTTTAGGATTAAATAGTCGGATGAGCCTGTTTGGCTTTGACTTGCTCCCCTAGGCTGCACATGCCAGATTGGCGGGAATCTAAGACAAGTTTTGGTAAAACAGTTTTGACAGCTAGGTAAGGCTGTATGCTTTAAGATTAAATAGTCGGGTGAGTCTGTTTGACTTTGACTTGCTCCCCTAGGATGCAAATGCTGGATTAACAGGGTTCCTGCTATCTGAGACAAGTTTTGGTAAATCAGTTTTGGCGGCCAGGTGGGGCTATATGATTTAAAATTTAATAGTCGGGTGTGACAATTTGGCTTTGACTTGCTCCCCTAGGCTGCACAAGCCAGATTGGCGGGGCTACTGGAATCTAAGACAAGTTTTGGTAAAACAGTTTTGACATCTAGGTAAGGCTGTATATTTTAAGATTAAATAGTCGGGTGAACGTGTTTGGCTTTGACTTGCGCCCCTAGGATGCAAATGCTGGAATAACAGGGTTCCTGGTATCTAAGACAAGTTTTCGTAAATCAGTTTTGGCGGTCAGATGGGGCTTTATGTTTTAAGATTTAATAGTCGGGTGAGCCTGATTGGCTTTGACTTGCGCCCCTAGGATGCAAATGCTGCATTAACAGGGTTCCTGGTATCTGAAACAAGTTTTGGTAAGGCAATTTTGAGTTCCAGGTGATGCTGAATGTTTTCAGATTTAATAGTCGTGTGAGACTATTTGGCTTTGACTTTCTCCCCTAGGCGGCAGATGCCAGATTGGCGGGGCTCCTGGAATCTAAAAAAAGCTTTGCTAAAACAGTTTTGACAGCTACGTAAGTCTGTATGTTTTAAGGTTAAATAGTCGGGTGAGTCTGTTTGACTTTGACTTGCTCCCCTAGGCTGCAAATGCTAGATTAACAGGGCTCCTGGTATCTTACACAAGTTTTGGTAAAGCAGTTTTGGCAGCCAGATGGGGCTGTATGCTTAAAGAATAAATTGTCGGGTGAGCCTGTTTGGCTTTGAACTGCGCCCCTAGGATGCAAACGCAGGATTAACAGTGTTCCTGGTATCTGACACAAGTTTTGATAAAGCAGTTTTGGCGGCCAGATGGGGTTGTATGTTTTAAGATTTAATAGTCGGGTGAGACTATTTGGCTTTGACTTGCTACCATAGGCTGCAAATGCTAGATTAACAGAGATCCTTGTATCCAAGACAAGTTCCGCTAAAGCAATTTTGACTTCCAGGTGAGGCTGTATGTTTTAGGATTAAATAGTCGGATGAGCCTGTTTGGCTTTGACTTGCTCCCCTAGGCTGCACATGCCAGATTGGCGGGAATCTAAGACAAGTTTTGGTAAAACAGTTTTGACAGCTAGGTAAGGCTGTATGCTTTAAGATTAAATAGTCGGATGAGCGTGTTTGGCTTTGACTTGCGCCCCTAGGATGCAAATGCTGGAATAACAGGGTTCCCGGTATCTAAGAAAAGTTTTGGTAAGGCAATTTTGAGTTCCAGGTGAGGCTGAATGTATTCAGACTTAATAGTCGTGTGAGACTATTTGGCTTTGACTTTCTCCCTTAGGCGGCCCATCCAGATTGGCGGGGCTCCTGGAATCTAAAAAAAGTTTTGGTGTAACAGTTTTGACAACTACGTAAGTCTGTTTGTTTTAATGTTAAATAGTCGGGTGAGTCTGCTTGACTTTGACTTGCTCCCCTAGGATGCAAATGCTGGATTAACAGGGTTCTGGTATCTGAGACAAGTTTTTTTAAATCAGTTTTGGCGGCCAGATGAGGCTTTATGTTTTAAGATTTAATAGTCGTGTGAGGCTATTTGGCTTTGTCTTCCTCCCCTAGGCTGCACATGCCAGATTGGCGGGACTCCTGGAATCTAAGATAAGTTTTGGTAAATCAGTTTTGACAGCTAGGTAAGGCTGTATGCTTTAAGATTAAATAGTCGGGTGAGCGTGTTTGGCGTTGACTTGCGCCCCTAGGATGCAAATGCTGGAATAACAGGGTTCCTGGTATCTAAGACAAGTTTTCGTAAATCAGTTTTGGCGGTCAGATGGGGCTATATGTTTTAAGATTTAATAGTCGGGTGAGCCTGATTGGCTTTGACTTGCGCCCCTAGGATGCAAATGCTGGAATAACAGGGTTCCTGGTATCTAAGACATGTTTTGGTAAATCAGTTTTGGCGGTCAGATGGGGCTTTATGTTTTAAGTTTTAACAGTCGGGTGAGGCTATTTGGCTTTGTCTTCCTCCCCTAGGCTGCACATGCCAGATTGGCGGGACTCCTGGAATCTAAGATAAGTTTTGGTAAATCAGTTTTGACAGCTAGGTTGGGCTGTATGCTTTAAGATTAAATAGTCGGGTGAGCGTGTTTGACTTTGACTTGCTCCCCTAGGATGCAAATGCTGGATTAACAGGGTTCCTGCTATCTGAGACAAGTTTTGGTAAATCAGTTTTGGCGGCCAGGTGGGGCTATATGATTTAAAATTTAATAGTCGGGTGTGACAATTTGGCTTTGACTTGCTCCCCTAGGCTGCACAAGCCAGATTGGCGGGGCTATTGGAATCTAAGACAAGTTTTGGTAAAACAGTTTTGACATCTAGGTAAGGCTGTATATTTTAAGATTAAATAGTCGGGTGAACGGGTTTGGCTTTGACTTGCGCCCCTAGGATGCAAATGCTGGAATAACAGGGTTCCTGGTATCTAAGACAAGTTTTCGTAAATCAGTTTTGGCGGTCAGATGGGGCTATATGTTTTAAGATTTAATAGTCGGGTGAGCCTGATTGGCTTTGACTTGCGCCCCTAGGATGCAAATGCTGCATTAACAGGGTTCCTGGTATCTGAAACAAGTTTTGGTAAGGCAATTTTGAGTTCCAGGTGATGCTGAATGTTTTCAGATTTAATAGTCGTGTGAGACTATTTGGCTTTGACTTTCTCCCCTAGGCGGCAGATGCCAGATTGGCGGGGCTCTTGGAATCTAAAAAAAGCTTTGCTAAAACAGTTTTGACAGCTACGTAAGTCTGTATGTTTTAAGGTTAAATAGTCGGGTGAGTCTGTTTGACTTTGACTTGCTCCCCTAGGCTGCAAATGCTAGATTAACAGGGCTCCTGGTATCTTACACCAGTTTTGGTAAAGCAGTTTTGGCAGCCAGATGGGGCTGTATGTTTTAAGATTAAATTGTCGGGTGAGCCTGTTTGGCTTTGAACTGCGCCCCTAGGATGCAAACGCAGGATTAACAGTGTTCCTGGTATCTGACACAAGTTTCGATAGAGCAGTTTTGGCGGCCAGATGGGGTTGTATGTTTTAAGATTTAATAGTCGGGTGAGACTATTTGGCTTTGACTTGCTACCATAGGCTGCAAATGCTAGATTAACAGAGATCCTTGTATCCAAGACAAGTTCCGCTAAAGCAATTTTGACTTCCAGGTGAGGCTGTATGTTTTAGGATTAAATAGTCGGATGAGCCTGTTTGGCTTTGACTTGCTCCCCTAGGCTGCACATGCCAGATTGGCGGGAATCTAAGACAAGTTTTGGTAAAACAGTTTTGACAGCTAGGTAAGGCTGTATGCTTTAAGATTAAATAGTCGGGTGAGTCTGTTTGCGACCTCCCCAACAAATTAAACAGGTCTTATCTAAAATTAAATCTTTTGCATGGGCTATATTAAATTAATATCTGACTTTGGCTTGACTTCTCCTACCAACCAATGCGGCTCTAATCTAAAAATAAAACATACATCTAGTAAGGCTGTATATTTAAATAAATAGTCGGGTGAACGTGTTTGGCTTTGACTTGCGCCCCTAGGATGCAAATCTGGAATAAAGGTCCTGGTATCTAAGACAAGTTTTCAAATCATTTGGTCAATGGCATTAAAAATCGTGACTATCTTACTCCCCTACCTTTTCTTAACATTCCTACTATTTTCAATATATCGTTAGCTATTCTTGCTTCTCCCTAGGCAATGCCAGATCGGGGCTCCTGAATCTAAAAGTTTTAAACAGTTTGACACTATAGTCTGTTGTTAAGTTAAAATCGTAGTCTGTTTGCTTTGACTTGCTCCCCTAGGTCAAATGCTAGATAACAGGGTCCTGGTATCTAACAAGTTTTGGTAAAGCAGTTTTGGCAGCCAGATGGGGCTGTATGTTAAGATAAATGTCGGGTGAGCCTGTTTGGCTTTGAACTGCGCCCCTAGGATGCAAACGCAGGATTAACAGTGTCCTGGTATCTGAAAAGTTTTGATAAAGCAGTTTTGGCGGCCAGATGGGGTTGTATGTTTTAAGATTTAATAGTCGGGTGAGACTATTTGGCTTTGACTTGCTACCATAGGCTGCAAATGCTAGATTAACAGAGATCCTTGTATCCAAGACAAGTTCCGCTAAAGCAATTTTGACTTCCAGGTGAGGCTGTATGTTTTAGGATTAAATAGTCGGATGAGCCTGTTTGGCTTTGACTTGCTCCCCTAGGCTGCACATGCCAGATTGGCGGGAATCTAAGACAAGTTTTGGTAAAACAGTTTTGACAGCTAGGTAAGGCTGTATGCTTTAAGATTAAATAGTCGGATGAGCGTGTTTGGCTTTGACTTGCGCCCCTAGGATGCAAATGCTGGAATAACAGGGTTCCTGGTATCTAAGAAAAGTTTTGGTAAGGCAATTTTGAGTTCCAGGTGAGGCTGAATGTATTCAGACTTAATAGTCGTGTGAGACTATTTGGCTTTGACTTTCTCCCTTAGGCGGCCAATCCAGATTGGCGGGGCTCCTGGAATCTAAAAAAAGTTTTGGTATAACAGTTTTGACAACTACGTAAGTCTGTTTGTTTTAATGTTAAATAGTCGGGTGAGTCTGCTTGACTTTGACTTGCTCCCCTAGGATGCAAATGCTGGATTAACAGGGTTCTGGTATCTGAGACAAGTTTTTGTAAATCAGTTTTGGCGGCCAGATGAGGCTATATGTTTTAAGATTTAATAGTCGTGTGAGGCTATTTGGCTTTGTCTTCCTCCCCTAGGCTGCACATGCCAGATTGGCGGGACTCCTGGAATCTAAGAAAGTTTTGGTAAATCAGTTTTGACAGCTAGGTAAGGCTGTATGCTTTAAGATTAAAAGTCGGGTGAGCGTGTTTGGCGTTGACTTGCGCCCCTAGGATGCAAATGCTGGAATAACAGGGTTCCTGGTATCTAAGACAAGTTTTCGTAAATCAGTTTTGGCGGTCAGATGGGGCTATATGTTTTAAGATTTAATAGTCGGGTGAGCCTGATTGGCTTTGACTTGCGCCCCTAGGATGCAAATGCTGGAATAACAGGGTTCCTGGTATCTAAGACATGTTTTGGTAAATCAGTTTTGGCGGTCAGATGGGGCTTTATGTTTTAAGTTTAACAGTCGGGTGAGGCTATTTGGCTTTGTCTTCTCCCCTAGGCTGCACATGCCAGATTGGCGGGACTCCTGGAATCTAAGATAAGTTTTGGTAAATCAGTTTTGACAGCTAGGTGGCTGTATGCTTTAAGATTAAATAGTCGGGTGAGCGTGTTTGACTTTGACTTGCTCCCCTAGGATGCAAATGCTGGATTAACAGGGTTCCTGCTATCTGAGACAAGTTTTGGTAAATCAGTTTTGGCGGCCAGGTGGGGCTATATGATTTAAAATTTAATAGTCGGGTGTGACAATTTGGCTTTGACTTGCTCCCCTAGGCTGCACAAGCCAGATTGCGGGGCTATTGGAATCTAAGACAAGTTTTGGTAAAACAGTTTTGACATCTAGGTAAGGCTGTATATTTTAAGATTAAATAGTCGGGTGAACGGTTTGGCTTTGACTTGCGCCCCTAGGATGCAAATGCTGGAATAACAGGGTCCTGGTATCTAAGACAAGTTTTCGTAAATCAGTTTTGGCAGTCAGATGGGGCTATATGTTTTAAGATTAATAGTCGGGTGAGCCTGATTGGCTTTGACTTGCGCCCCTAGGATGCAAATGCTGCATAACAGGGTTCCTGGTATCTGAAACAAGTTTTGGTAAGGCAATTTTGAGTTCCAGGTGATGCTGAATGTTTTCAGATTAATAGTCGTGTGAGACTATTTGGCTTTGACTTTCTCCCCTAGGCGGCAGATGCCAGATTGGCGGGGCTCTGGAATCTAAAAAAGCTTTGCTAAAACAGTTTTGACAGCTACGTAAGTCTGTATGTTTTAAGGTTAAATAGTCGGGTGAGTCTGTTTGACTTTGACTTGCTCCCCTAGGCTGCAAATGCTAGATAACAGGGCTCCTGGTATCTTACACCAGTTTTGGTAAAGCAGTTTTGGCAGCCAGATGGGGCTGTATGTTTTAAGATTTAATAGTCGGGTGAGACTTTTACTTTGACTTGCTCCCCTAGGATGCAAATGCTGGATTAACAGGGTTCTGGTATCTGAGACAAGTTTTGGTAAATCAGTTTTGGCGGCCAGATGAGGCTATATGTTTTAAGATTTAATAGTCGTGTGAGGCTATTTGGCTTTGTCTTCCTCCCCTAGGCTGCACATGCCAGATTGGCGGGACTCCTGGAATCTAAGATAAGTTTTGGTAAATCAGTTTTGACAGCTAGGTAAGGCTGTATGCTTTAAGATTAAATAGTCGGGTGAGCGTGTTTGGCGTTGACTTGCGCCCCTAGGATGCAAATGCTGGAATAACAGGGTTCCTGGTATCTAAGACATGTTTTGGTAAATCAGTTTTGGCGGTCAGATGGGGCTTTATGTTTTAAGTTTTAACAGTCGGGTGAGCCTGTTTGGCTCTCACTTGCGCCCCTATGATGCAAGTGCTGGATTAACAGGGTTCCTGGTATCTGAGACAAGTTTTGGTAAGGCAATTTTGAGTTCCAGGTGAGGCTGAATGTGTTACGACTTAATAGTCGGCTGAGACTATTTTGCTTTGACGTGCTCCCCTAGGCTGCAAATGCTAGATTAACAGGTCTCCTGGTATCTTAGACAAGTTTTGGTAAAGCAGTTTTGGCAGCCAGATGGGGCTGTATGTTTTAAGATTAAATTGTCGGGTGAGACTCTTTGGCTTTGAACTGCGCCCCTAGGATGCAAACGCAGGATTAACAGGGTTCCTGGTATCTGAGACAAGTTTTGGTAAATCAGTTTTGGCGGCCAGGTGTGGCTATATGATTTAAAATTTAATAGTCGGGTGAGACTATTTGGCTTTGTCTTGCTCCCCTAGGCTGCAAATGCTAGATTAACAGGGTTCCTGGTAACTGAGATAGGTTTTGGTAAATCAGTTTTGTCGCCCAGATGGGGCTATATGTTTTAGGATTAAATAGTCGGATGAGCCTGTTTGGCTTTGACTTGCTCCCCTAGGCGGTACATGCCAGATTGGCGGGGCTCCTGGAATCTAAGACAAGTTTTGGTAAAACAGTTTTGACAGCTAGGTAAGGCTGTATGCTTTAAGAATAAATAGTCGGGTAAGCGTGTTTGGCTTTGACTTGCGCCTCTAGGATGCAAATGCTGGAATAACAGGGTTCCTGGTACCTAAGACAAGTTTTGGTAAATCAGTTTTGGCGTCTATGGGGCTATATGTTTTAAGATTTAATAGTCGGGTGAGCCTGTTTGGCCTTGACTTGCCCCCCTAGGATGCAAATGCTGGATTAACATTGTTGATGGTATCTGAAACAAGTTTTGGTATGGCAATTTTGAGTTCCAGGTGAGGCTGAATGTTTTAAGACTTAATAGTCGGATGAGCCTGTTTGGCTTTCACTTGCGCCCCTAGGATGCAAATGCTGGATTAACAGGGTTCCTGGTATCTGAGACAAGTTTTGGTAAGGCAATTTTGAGTTCCCGGTGACGCTGAATGTGTTAAGACTTAATAGTCGGCTGAGACTATTTTGCTTTGACTTGCTCCCCTAGGCTGCAAATGCTAGATTAACAGGGCTCCTGGTATTTGACACAAGTTTTGATAAAGCAGTTTTGGCGGCCAGATGGGGTTGTATGTTTTAAGATTTGATAGTCGGGTGAGACTATTTGGCTTTGACTTGCTACCATAGGCTGCACATGCTAGATTAACAGAGATCCTTGTATCCAAGACAAGTTCCGCTAAAGCAATTTTGACTTCCAGGTGAGGCTGTATGTTTTAGGATTAAATAGTCGGATGAGCCTGTTTGGCTTTGACTTGCTCCCCTAGGCTGCACATGCCAGATTGGCGGGAATCTAAGACAAGTTTTGGTAAAACAGTTTTGACAGCTAGGTAAGGCTGTATGCTTTAAGATTAAATAGTCGGGTGAGTCTGTTTGACTTTGACTTGCTCCCCTAGGATGCAAATGCTGGATTAACAGGGTTCCTGCTATCTGAGACAAGTTTTGGTAAATCAGTTTTGGCGGCCAGGTGGGGCTATATGATTTAAAATTTAATAGTCGGGTGAGACAATTTGGCTTTGTCTTGCTCCCCTTGGCTGCAAATGCTAGATTAACAGGGTTCCTGGTAACTGAGATAGGTTTTGGTAAATCAGTTTTGGCGCCCAGATGGGGCTATATGTTTTAGGATTAAATAGTCGGATGAGCTTGTTTGGCTTTGACTTGCTCCCCTAGGCTGCACATGCCAGATTGGCGGGGCTCCTGGAATCTAAAAAAAAGTTTTGGTAAAACAGTTTTGACAGCTAGGTAAGGCTGTATGCTTTAAGATTAAATAGTCGGGTGAGCGTGTTTGGCTTTCACTTGCGCCCCTAGGATGCAAATGCTGGAATAAAAGGGTTCCTGGTACCTAAGACAAGTTTTGGTAAATCAGTTTTGGCGTCTATGGGGCTCTATGTTTTAGGATTAAATAGTCGGATGAGCCTGTTTGGCTTTGACTTGCTCCCCTAGGCTGCACAAGCCAGATTGGCGGGGCTACTGGAATCTATGACAAGTTTTGGTAAAACAGTTTTGACATCTAGGTAAGGCTGTATATTTTAAGATTAAATAGTCGGGTGAGCGTGTTTGGCTTTGACTTGCTCCCCTAGGATGCAAATGCTGGAATAACAGGGTTCCTGGTATCTAAGACAAGTTTTCGTTAATCAGTTTTGGCGGTCAGATGGGGCTATATGTTTTAAGATTTATTAGTCGGGTGAGCCTGATTGGCTTTGACTTGCGTCCCTAGGATGCAAATGCTGGATTAACAGGGTTCCTGGTATCTGAAACAAGTTTTGGTAAGGCAATTTTGAGTTCCAGGTGATGCTGAATGTTTTCAGATTTAATAGTCGTGTGAGACTATTTGGCTTTGACTTTCTCCCCTAGGCGGCAGATGCCAGATTGGCGGGGCTCCTGGAATCTAAAAAAAGCTTTGCTAAAACAGTTTTGACTGCTACGTAAGTCTGTATGTTTTAAGGTTAAATAGTCGGGTGAGTCTGTTTGACTTTGACTTGCTCCCCTAGGCTGCAAATGCTAGATTAACAGGGCTCCTGGTATCTTACACAAGTTTTGGTAAAGCAGTTTTGGCAGCCAGATGGGGCTGTATGTTTTAAGATTAAATTGTCGGGTGAGCCTGTTGGGCTTTGAGCTGCGCCCCTAGGATGCAAACGCAGGATTAACAGTGTTCCTGGTATCTGACACAAGTTTTGATAAAGCAGTTTTGGCGGCCAGATGGGGTTGTATGTTTTAAGATTTAATAGTCGGGTGAGACTATTTGGCTTTGACTTGCTACCATAGGCTGCAAATGCTAGATTAACAGAGATCCTTGTATCCAAGACAAGTTCCGCTAAAGCAATTTGGACTTCCAGGTGAGGCTGTATGTTTTAGGATTAAATAGTCGGATGAGCCTGTTTGGCTGTGACTTGCTCCCCTAGGCTGCACATGCCAGATTGGCGGGAATCTAAGACAAGTTTTGGTAAAACAGTTTTGACAGCTAGGTAAGGCTGGTTGCTTTAAGATTAAATAGTCGGGTGAGCGTGTTTGGCTTTGACTTGCGCCCCTAGGATGCAAATGCTGGAATAACAGGGTTCCTGGTATCTAAGAAAAGTTTTGGTAAGGCAATTTTGAGTTCCAGGTGAGGCTGAATGTATTCAGAGTTAATAGTTGTGTGAGACTATTTGGCTTTGACTTGCTCCCCTAGGCGGCCCATCCAGATTGGCGGGGCTCCTGGAATCTAAAAAAAGTTTTGGTATAACAGTTTTGACAACTACGTTAGTCTGTATGTTTTAAGGTTAAATAGTCGGGTGAGTCTGTTTAACTTTGAATTGCGCCCCCAGGATGCAAATGCTGGATTAACAGGGTTCTGGTATCTGAGACAAGTTTTGGTAAATCAGTTTTGGCGGCCAGATGAACTATATGTTTTGAGATTTAATAGTCGGGTGAGGCTATTTGGCTTTGTCTTCCTCCCCTAGGCTGCACATGCCAGATTGGCGGGACTCCTGGAATCTAAGACAAGTTTTGGTAAATCAGTTTTGACAGCTAGGTAAGGCTGTATGCTTTAAGAATAAATAGTCGGGTGAGCGTGTTTGGCGTTGACTTGCGCCCCTAGGATGCAAATGCTGGAATAACAGGGTTCCTGGTATCTAAGACAAGTTTTCGTAAATCAGTTTTGGCGGCCAGATGGGGCTATATGTTTTAAGATTTAATAGTCGGGTGAGCCTCTTTGGCTTTGACTTGCGCCCCTAGGATGCAAATGCTGGATTATCAGGGTTCCTGGTATCTGAAACAAGTTTTGGTAAGGCAATTTTGAGTTCCAGGTGATGCTGAATGTTTTCAGATTTTATAGTCGTGAGAGACTATTTGGCTTTGACTTTCTCCCCTAGGCGGCAGATAAAAAAAGCTTTGGTAAAACAGTTTTGACAGCTACGTAAGTCTGTATGTTTTTAGGTTAAATAGTCTGGTGAGTCTGTTTGACTTTGACTTGCTCCCCTAGGATGCAAATGCTGGATTAACAGGGTTCCTGGTATCTCAGACAAGTTTTGGTAAATCAGTTTTGGTGGCCAGATGAACTATATGTTTTAAGATTTAATAGTCGGGTGAGGCTATTTGACTTTGTCTTCCTCCCCTAGTCTGCACATGCCAGATTGGCGGGACTCCTGGAATCAAGACAAGTTTTGGTAAATCAGTTTTGACAGCTAGGTAAGGCTGTAGCTTTAAGAATAAATAGTCGGGTGAGCGTGTTTGGCTTTGACTTGCGCCCCTAGGATGCAAATGCTGCAATAACAGGGTTCCTGGTATCACTAACCATACAACATATAGACTGGACAAGTGAGCCAAAAGGTGGTCCCCGTCGATTATATGCGGCTGGTCCAAAGTCGCTTTCGTTTTTGTTCGGGTCCGAGAGCAGCCGCACGCTCTAACAGAGAGCGTGTGTACGAAATACATAAGACTTTTGTGAGGGAAGGGCAAAGCTGATCTTTTCATTCCCTTTATTCGCTCACACTACAGGAAACTGATTTTGCTTACTCTCAGTGCTCTTTCATATTGTCTATTTACCGTTTAACTGTCTGTATGTGTATGTGTCCGACAAGCAAAAATACCCACAAATTTAAGATTTCTCAAATCTCGGAGGCATTTCTTCTCTTTCAAAGGGGCGGGTAATATGAAATCATAAAAGGGTTTGCCACGTCGAAGCGAAATTCTTGCATTTTAGCTCGATATCGTTGGAAGGGTACCCATGCGTTGGCATGTGTGCATTTACATTTGTTGGACTTGCCATATTCACGCACACTTGCATATTTTGTATATGAATAGAAGCATTTATGCGCTTGTGTGCCTGTTGGTTGCCAGCCTGACTGTCCCTGTCGCAAATTTATGAAGATTATTGGATTTTTGATATTCGGCCTCTACACACTGACACACACACACACAAATGTGTGTGAATGGGCAGATATAGAATGGGCGCAATAGAAAATTTCATGATCACAAAACAAACCAAATCAAAGAAGACGATAACAAATCAAGTCAAAATTATTAATAATAATAATAATAAAAAAAAAAATTAATAACAGTCACTTGACCTACAATCAATACAGTGCGCCAAATTTTTACCCTCGGCCTAACAGACTGCCAAATAAGGTCAACATCATCATCAATCAAACCCAAATCAAAAGAGGCGCGCTCAACGATGCCAATCATGAAATTCTATGCGCCCATCTATATCTCCCTGTATCCCTATATCCTTATGTACAATAAAATAAAAATCACTTTCTTCCCTCACAAAATCTTATGTATTTCGTACACACGCTCTCTTAGAGCGTGCGGCCGCTCTCGACCCGAACAAAAACGAAACGACTTTGACCAGCCGCATATAAATCGACGGGACCACCTTTTGGCTCACTTGTCCATCTATATTGTATGTAGTCTGGATCTAAACAAGTTTTCGTAAATCATTTGCGCCAATGGGGCTGTTTGTTTTAAATAAATTTATGAGCCTGTATGACTTTACTTGCCCCCAATCAAAACTATAACAGCTCCTGTATCTAACAATAAACATTTCGCCAAATTTATTAATTAAAATCTAATCACTCAAATCTAATATCACACCTTTATCTAACAATAAACAATTTGACTTCCAGTGAGCTATTTAGATAAATATCGATAACTTTTTGCTTGACTTGCTCCCATAGGCTACAATGCCACATTGGCGGCTCCAGAATCTAAACAAGGTTTGTAAAACATTTTGACACTAGGTAAGGCTGAATTTCAAATTAAATAAAAAGGGTAGCCTTTTAACTTTAATTGCGCCCCCAGGATCAAATACTGGATTTACAGGGTTCCTGGTATCTGAGACAAGTTTTGGTAAGGCAATTTTGAATTACAGGTGAGGCTAAATGTGTTAAGACTTAATAGTCAGGTGAGACTATTTTGCTTTGAGTTGGTCCCCTAGGCTGCAAATGCTAGATTAACAGGGCTCCAGGAATCTAAAAAAAAGTTTTAGTAAAACAGTTTTGACAGCTAGGTAAGGCTGTATGTTTTAAGATTAAGTAGTCGGGTGAGACCATTTGGCTTTGACTTGGGCCCCCAGGCTGCAAATGCCAGATTGGCCGGGTTTTGGTAGAGCAGTTTCGGCGGCCAGATGATGCTGTATGTTTAGTATTAAATAGTCGGGTGAGCCTGTTCTGCTTTGACCTGCTCCGCTAGGCTGCACATGCCAGATTGGCAGGGCTCCTGGTATCTGAGACAAGTTTTGGTAAAACTGTTTTGACAGCTCGGCAAGACTGTATATTTTCAGATCAAAGAGTCGGGTAAGCCAGTTTGGCATTGACTTGCGCCCCTAGAATGCAAGTGCTGGATTAACAGGGTTCCTGGTATCTGAGACAAGTTTTGGTAAGGCAATTTTGAGTTCTAGTTGAGGCTGAATGTGTTAAGACTTAATAGGCAGGTGAGACTATTTTGCTTTGACCTGCTCCCCTAGGCTGCACACGCCAGATTGGCAGGGCTCCTGGTAACTGAGACAAGGTTTGGTAAAACAGTTTTGACAGCTGGGCAAGACTGTATATTTTCAGATTAAATAGTCGGGTAAGCCTGTTTGGCTTTGACTTGCTCCCCTAGGCTGCACATGCCAGATTGGCGGGGCTCGTGGAATCTAAGACAAGTTTTGGTAAAACAGTTTTGACAGCTAGGTAACACTGTATGTTTTAAGATTAAAAAGTCGGTTGAGCATGTTTGGCTTTGACTTGCGCCCCTTGGCGGCACATGCCAGATTGGCGGGGCTCCTGGAATCTGATAGATGTTTTGGTAAAGCAGTTTTGGCAACCAGATGGGACTGTGTGTTTTCAGATTGGCTAATGAGGCCCGACTAATTAGCTTTGACTTGTTCCCCTAGGCTGCAAATGCCAGATTGGCCGGGTTTTGGTAGAGCAGTTTCGGCGGCCAGATGATGCTGTATGTTTAGTATTAAATAGTCGGGTGAGCCTGTTCTGCTTTGACCTGCTCCGCTAGGCTGCACATGTCAGATTGGGAGGGCTCCTGGTATCTGAGACAAGTTTTGGTAAAACTGTTTTGACAGCTCGGCAAGACTGTATGTTTTAAGATTAAAGAGTCGGGTAAGCCAGTTTGGCATTGACTTGCGCCCCTAGAATGCAAATGCTGGATTAACAGGGTTCCTGGTATCTGAGACAAGTTTTGGTAAGGCAATTTTGAGTTCTAGTTGAGGCTGAATGTGTTAAGACTTAATAGGCAGGTGAGACTATTTTGCTTTGACCTGCTCCCCTAGGCTGCACACGCCAGATTGGCAGGGCTCCTGGTAACTGAGACAAGGTTTGGTAAAACAGTTTTGACAGCTAGGCAAGACTGTATATTTTCAGATTAAATAGTCGGGTAAGCCTGTTTGGCCTTGACTTGCTCCCCTAGGCTGCACATGCCAGATTGGCGGGGCTCGTGGAATCTAAGACAAGTTTTGGTAAAACAGTTTTGACAGCTAGGTAAGGCTGTATGTCTTAAGATTATATAGTCAAGTGAGTGTGTTTGGCTATGACTTGCGCCCCTAGGATGCAAATGCTGGATTAACAGGGTTCCTGGTATCTGAGACAAGTTTTCGTAAGGCAATTTTGAGTTCTAGTTGAGGCTGAATGTGTTAAGACTTAATAGGCAGGTGAGACTATTTTGCTTTGGCCTGCTCCCCTAGGCTGCACACCTCAGATTGGCAGGGCACCTGGTATCTGAGACAAGGTTTGGTAAAACAGTTTTGACAGCTAGGTCAAGATACATGTTTGAAGGTTAAATGGTCGGGTGAGCCTGTTTGGCTTTGACTTGCTCCCCTAGGATGCAAATGCTGGAATAACAGGGTTCCTGGCATCTGAGACAAGTTTCGGTAAAGCAATTTTGACTTGCAGGTGAGGCTGTATGTTTTAAGACTTAATAGTCGGGTGACTTGCTCCCCTAGGCGGCATATGCCAGATTGGCAAGGCTCTTGGAATCTAATAAAAGTTTTAGTAAAACAGTTTTGACAGCCAGATGGGGCTGTTTGTTTTAAGATTAAATTGTAGGGTGAGCCTGTATGACTTTGACTTGCGCCCCCAGGATGCAAATACTGGCTTAACAAGGCTCCTGGTATCTGAGACAAGTTTTGGGAAAGCAGTTTTTTGGCCAAATGGGGTTCTATGTTTTAAGGTTTAAAAGTCGGGTGAGACTAGGCTGCAAATGCTAGATTATCAGGGCACCTTGTATCTGAGACAAGTTTCGGTAAAGCAATTTTGACTTCCAGGTGAGGCTGTATGTTTTAGGATTAAATAGTCGGATGAGCTTGTTTGGCTTTGACTTGGTCCCCTAGGCTACACATGCCAGATTGGCGGGGCTCCAGGAATCTAAGACAAGGTTTGGTAAAACAGTTTTGACAGCTAGGTAAGGCTGAATGTTTTAAGATGAAATAGTCGGGTGAGCCTGTTTAACTTTGAATTGAGCCCCCAGGATGCAAATACTGGATTTACAGGGTTCCTGGTATGTGAGACAAGTTTTGGTAAGGTAATTTTGAGTTACAGGTGAGGCTGAATGTGTTAAGACTTAATAGTCGGGTGAGACTATTTTGCTTTGACTTGGTCCCCTAGGCTGCAAATGCTAGATTAACAGGGCTCCTGGAATCTAAAAAAAGTTTTAGTAAAACAGTTTTGACAGCTAGGTAAGGCTGTATGTTTTAAGATTAAATAGTCGGGTGAGACTATTTGGCTTTGACTTGCGCCCCCAGGATGCAAATGTTAGATTATCTGGGATCCTTGTATCTGAGACAAGTTTCGGTAAAGCAATTTTGACTTCCAGGTGAGGCTGTATGTTTTAGGATTAAATAGTCGGATGAGCCTGTTTGGCTTTGACCTGCTCCCCTAGGCTCCACATACCAGATAGGCGAGGCTCCTGGAATCTAAGACAAGGTTTGGTAAAACAGTTGTGACAGCTAGGCAAGACTATATGTTTTAAGATTAAGAAGTCGGTTGAGCATGTTTGGCTTTGACTTGCGCCCCTAGGCGGCACATGCCAGATTGGCGGGGCTCCTGGAATCTGATAGACGTTTTGATAAAGCAGTTTTGGCAACCAGATGGGACTGTGTGTTTTCAGATTGGATAATGAGGTCCGACTAATTGGCTTTGACTTGTTCCCCTAGGCTGCAAATGCCAGATTGGCCGGGTTTTGGTAGAGCAGTTTCGGCGGCCAGATGGGGCTGTATTTTTAGTATTAAATAGTCGGGTGAGCCTGTTCTGCTTTGAGCCTGTTCTGCACATGCCAGATTGGCAGGGCTCCTGGTATCTGAGACAAGTTTTGGTAAAACTGTTTTGACAGCTCGGCAAGACTGTATGTTTTAAGATTAAAGAGTCGGGTAAGCCAGTTTGGCATTGACTTGCGCCCCTAGAATGCAAATGCTGGATTAACAGGGTTCCTGGTATCTGGAAAGTTTTGGTAAGGCAATTTTGAGTTCTAGTTGAGGCTGAATGTGTTAAGATTAAAGGAGGTGGACTATGCTTTGACCTGCTCCCCAGGCTGCACAGCCAGATTGGCAGGGCTCCTGGTAACTGAGACAAGGTTTGGTAAAACAGTTTTGACAGCTAGGTAAGATAATGTTTGAAGGTTAAATGGTAGGGTGAGCCAGTTTGGCATTGACTTGCGCCCCTAGAATGCAAATGCTGGATTAACAGGGTTCCTGGTATCTGAGACAAGTTTTGGTAAGGCAGTTTTGAGTTCTAGTTGAGGCTGAATGTGTTAAGACTTAAAAGGCAGGTGAGACTATTTTGCTTTGACCTGCTCCCCTAGGCTGCACACGCCAGATTGGCAGGGCTCCTGGTAACTGAGACAAGGTTTGGTAAAACAGTTTTGACAGCTAGGCAAGACTGTATATTTTCAGATTAAATAGTCGGATAAGCCTGTTTGGCCTTGACTTGCTCCCCTAGGCTGCACATGCCAGATTGGCGGGGCTCGTGGAATCTAAGACAAGTTTTGGTAAAACAGTTTTGACAGCTAGGTAAGGCTGTATGTCTTAAGATTATATAGTCAAGTGAGTGTGTTTGGCTATGACTTGCGCCCCTAGGATGCAAATGCTGGATTAACAGGGTTCCTGGTATCTGAGACAAGTTTTCGTAAGGCAATTTTGAGTTCTAGTTGAGGCTGAATGTGTTAAGACTTAATAGGCAGGTGAGACTATTTTGCTTTGGCCTGCTCCCCTAGGCTGCACACCTCAGATTGGCAGGGCACCTGGTATCTGAGACAAGGTTTGGTAAAACAGTTTTGACAGCTAGGTCAAGATACATGTTTGAAGGTTAAATGGTCGGGTGAGCCTGTTTGGCTTTGACTTGCTCCCCTAGGATGCAAATGCTGGAATAACAGGGTTCCTGGCATCTGAGACAAGTTTCGGTAAAGCAATTTTGACTTGCAGGTGAGGCTGTATGTTTTAAGACTTAAAGTCGGGTGACTTGCTCCCCTAGGCGGCATATGCCAGATTGGCAAGGCTCTTGGAATCTAATAAAAGTTTTAGTAAAACAGTTTTGACAGCCAGATGGGGCTGTTTGTTTTAAGATTAAATTGTAGGGTGAGCCTGTATGACTTTGACTTGCGCCCCCAGGATGCAAATACTGGATTAACAAGGCTCCTGGTATCTGAGACAAGTTTTGGGAAAGCAGTTTTTTGGCCAAATGGGGTTCTATGTTTTAAGGTTTAAAAGTCGGGTGAGACTAGGCTGCAAATGCTAGATTATCAGGGCACCTTGTATCTGAGACAAGTTTCGGTAAAGCAATTTTGACTTCCAGGTGAGGCTGTATGTTTTAGGATTAAATAGTCGGATGAGCTTGTTTGGCTTTGACTTGGTCCCCTAGGCTACACATGCCAGATTGGCGGGGCTCCAGAATCTAAGACAAGGTTTGGTAAAACAGTTTTGACAGCTAGGTAAGGCTGTATGTTTTAAGATTAAATAGTCGGGTGAGACTATTTGGCTTTGACTTGCGCCCCCAGGATGCAAATGTTAGATTATCTGGGATCCTTGTATCTGAGACAAGTTTCGGTAAAGCAATTTTGACTTCCAGGTGAGGCTGTATGTTTTAGGATTAAATAGTCGGATGAGCCTGTTTGGCTTTGACCTGCTCCCCTAGGCTCCACATACCAGATAGGCGAGGCTCCTGGAATCTAAGACAAGGTTTGGTAAAACAGTTGTGACAGCTAGGCAAGACTATATGTTTTAAGATTAAGAAGTCGGTTGAGCATGTTTGGCTTTGACTTGCGCCCCTAGGCGGCACATGCCAGATTGGCGGGGCTCCTGGAATCTGATAGACGTTTTGATAAAGCAGTTTTGGCAACCAGATGGGACTGTGTGTTTTCAGATTGGATAATGAGGTCCGACTAATTGGCTTTGACTTGTTCCCCTAGGCTGCAAATGCCAGATTGGCCGGGTTTTGGTGGAGCAGTTTCGGCGGCCAGATGGGGCTGTATTTTTAGTATTAAATAGTCGGGTGAGCCTGTTCTGCTTTGAGCCTGTTCTGCACATGCCAGATTGGCAGGGCTCCTGGTATCTGAGACAAGTTTTGGTAAAACTGTTTTGACAGCTCGGCAAGACTGTATGTTTTAAGATTAAAGAGTCGGGTAAGCCAGTTTGGCATTGACTTGCGCCCCTAGAATGCAAATGCTGGATTAACAGGGTTCCTGGTATCTGAGACAAGTTTTGGTAAGGCAATTTGAGTTCTAGTTGAGGCTGAATGTGTTAAGACTTAATAGGCAGGTGAGACTATTTTGCTTTGACCTGCTCCCTAGGCTGCACACGCCAGATTGGCAGGGCTCCTGGTAACTGAGACAAGGTTTGGTAAAACAGTTTTGACAGCTAGGTCAAGATACATGTTTGAAGGTTAAATGGTCGGGTAAGCCAGTTTGGCATTGACTTGCGCCCCTAGAATGCAAATGCTGGATTAACAGGGTTCCTGGTATCTGAGACAAGTTTTGGTAAGGCAATTTTGAGTTCTAGTTGAGGCTGAATGTGTTAAGACTTAATAGGCAGGTGAGACTATTTTGCTTTGACCTGCTCCCCTAGGCTGCACACGCCAGATTGGCAGGGCTCCTGGTAACTGAGACAAGGTTTGGTAAAACAGTTTTGACAGCTAGGCAAGACTGTATATTTTCAGATTAAATAGTCGGGTAAGCCTGTTTGGCCTTGACTTGCTCCCCTAGGCTGCACATGCCAGATTGGCGGGGCTCGTGGAATCTAAGACAAGTTTTGGTAAAACAGTTTTGACAGCTAGGTAAGGCTGTATGTCTTAAGATTATATAGTCAAGTGAGTGTGTTTGGCTATGACTTGCGCCCCTAGGATGCAAATGCTGGATTAACAGGGTTCCTGGTATCTGAGACAAGTTTTCGTAAGGCAATTTTGAGTTCTAGTTGAGGCTGAATGTGTTAAGACTTAATAGGCAGGTGAGACTATTTTGCTTTGGCCTGCTCCCCTAGGCTGCACACCTCAGATTGGCAGGGCACCTGGTATCTGAGACAAGGTTTGGTAAAACAGTTTTGACAGCTAGGTCAAGATACATGTTTGAAGGTTAAATGGTCGGGTGAGCCTGTTTGGCTTTGACTTGCTCCCCTAGGATGCAAATGCTGGAATAACAGGGTTCCTGGCATCTGAGACAAGTTTCGGTAAAGCAATTTTGACTTGCAGGTGAGGCTGTATGTTTTAAGACTTAATAGTCGGGTGACTTGCTCCCCTAGGCGGCATATGCCAGATTGGCAAGGCTCTTGGAATCTAATAAAAGTTTTAGTAAAACAGTTTTGACAGCCAGATGGGGCTGTTTGTTTTAAGATTAAATTGTAGGGTGAGCCTGTATGACTTTGACTTGCGCCCCCAGGATGCAAATACTGGATTAACAGGGCTCCTGGTATCTGAGACAAGTTTTGGGAAAGCAGTTTTTTGGCCAAATGGGGTTCTATGTTTTAAGGTTTAAAAGTCGGGTGAGACTAGGCTGCAAATGCTAGATTATCAGGGCACCTTGTATCTGAGACAAGTTTCGGTAAAGCAATTTTGACTTCCAGGTGAGGCTGTATGTTTTAGGATTAAATAGTCGGATGAGCTTGTTTGGCTTTGACTTGGTCCCCTAGGCTACACATGCCAGATTGGCGGGGCTCCAGGAATCTAAGACAAGGTTTGGTAAAACAGTTTTGACAGCTAGGTAAGGCTGAATGTTTTAAGATGAAATAGTCGGGTGAGCCTGTTTAACTTTGAATTGAGCCCCCAGGATGCAAATACTGGATTTACAGGGTTCCTGGTATGTGAGACAAGTTTTGGTAAGGTAATTTTGAGTTACAGGTGAGGCTGAATGTGTTAAGACTTAATAGTCGGGTGAGACTATTTTGCTTTGACTTGGTCCCCTAGGCTGCAAATGCTAGATTAACAGGGCTCCTGGAATCTAAAAAAGTTTTAGTAAAACAGTTTTGACAGCTAGGTAAGGCTGTATGTTTTAAGATTAAATAGTCGGGTGAGACTATTTGGCTTTGACTTGCGCCCCCAGGATGCAAATGTTAGATTATCTGGGATCCTTGTATCTGAGACAAGTTTCGGTAAAGCAATTTTGACTTCCAGGTGAGGCTGTATGTTTTAGGATTAAATAGTCGGATGAGCCTGTTTGGCTTTGACCTGCTCCCCTAGGCTCCACATACCAGATAGGCGAGGCTCCTGGAATCTAAGACAAGGTTTGGTAAAACAGTTGTGACAGCTAGGCAAGACTATATGTTTTAAGATTAAGAAGTCGGTTGAGCATGTTTGGCTTTGACTTGCGCCCCTAGGCGGCACATGCCAGATTGGCGGGGCTCCTGGAATCTGATAGACGTTTTGATAAAGCAGTTTTGGCAACCAGATGGGACTGTGTGTTTTCAGATTGGATAATGAGGTCCGACTAATTGGCTTTGACTTGTTCCCCTAGGCTGCAAATGCCAGATTGGCCGGGTTTTGGTAGAGCAGTTTCGGCGGCCAGATGGGGCTGTATTTTTAGTATTAAATAGTCGGGTGAGCCTGTTCTGCTTTGAGCCTGTTCTGCACATGCCAGATTGGCAGGGCTCCTGGTATCTGAGACAAGTTTTGGTAAAACTGTTTTGACAGCTCGGCAAGACTGTATGTTTTAAGATTAAAGAGTCGGGTAAGCCAGTTTGGCATTGACTTGCGCCCCTAGAATGCAAATGCTGGATTAACAGGGTTCCTGGTATCTGAGACAAGTTTTGGTAAGGCAATTTTGAGTTCTAGTTGAGGCTGAATGTGTTAAGACTTAATAGGCAGGTGAGACTATTTTGCTTTGACCTGCTCCCCTAGGCTGCACACGCCAGATTGGCAGGGCTCCTGGTAACTGAGACAAGGTTTGGTAAAACAGTTTTGACAGCTAGGCAAGACTGTATATTTTCAGATTAAATAGTCGGGTAAGCCTGTTTGGCTTTGACTTGCTCCCCTAGGCTGCACATGCCAGATTGGCGGGGCTCGTGGAATCTAAGACAAGTTTTGGTAAAACAGTTTTGACAGCTAGGTAAGGCTGTATGTCTTAAGATTATATAGTCAAGTGAGTGTGTTTGGCTATGACTTGCGCCCCTAGGATGCAAATGCTGGATTAACAGGGTTCCTGGTATCTGAGACAAGTTTTCGTAAGGCAATTTTGAGTTCTAGTTGAGGCTGAATGTGTTAAGACTTAATAGGCAGGTGAGACTATTTTGCTTTGGCCTGCTCCCCTAGGCTGCACACCTCAGATTGGCAGGGCACCTGGTATCTGAGACAAGGTTTGGTAAAACAGTTTTGACAGCTAGGTCAAGATACATGTTTGAAGGTTAAATGGTCGGGTGAGCCTGTTTGGCTTTGACTTGCTCCCCTAGGATGCAAATGCTGGAATAACAGGGTTCCTGGCATCTGAGACAAGTTTCGGTAAGGCAATTTTGACTTGCAGGTGAGGCTGTATGTTTTAAGACTTAATAGTCGGGTGACTTGCTCCCCTAGGCGGCATATGCCAGATTGGCAAGGCTCTTGGAATCTAATAAAAGTTTTAGTAAAACAGTTTTGACAGCCAGATGGGGCTGTTTGTTTTAAGATTAAATTGTAGGGTGAGCCTGTATGACTTTGACTTGCGCCCCCAGGATGCAAATACTGGATTAACAGGGCTCCTGGTATCTGAGACAAGTTTTGGGAAAGCAGTTTTTTGGCCAAATGGGGTTCTATGTTTTAAGGTTTAAAAGTCGGGTGAGACTAGGCTGCAAATGCTAGATTATCAGGGCACCTTGTATCTGAGACAAGTTTCGGTAAAGCAATTTTGACTTCCAGGTGAGGCTGTATGTTTTAGGATTAAATAGTCGGATGAGCTTGTTTGGCTTTGACTTGGTCCCCTAGGCTACACATGCCAGATTGGCGGGGCTCCAGGAATCTAAGACAAGGTTTGGTAAAACAGTTTTGACAGCTAGGTAAGGCTGAATGTTTTAAGATGAAATAGTCGGGTGAGCCTGTTTAACTTTGAATTGAGCCCCCAGGATGCAAATACTGGATTTACAGGGTTCCTGGTATGTGAGACAAGTTTTGGTAAGGTAATTTTGAGTTACAGGTGAGGCTGAATGTGTTAAGACTTAATAGTCGGGTGAGACTATTTTGCTTTGACTTGGTCCCCTAGGCTGCAAATGCTAGATTAACAGGGCTCCTGGAATCTAAAAAAGTTTTAGTAAAACAGTTTTGACAGCTAGGTAAGGCTGTATGTTTTAAGATTAAATAGTCGGGTGAGACTATTTGGCTTTGACTTGCGCCCCCAGGATGCAAATGTTAGATTATCTGGGATCCTTGTATCTGAGACAAGTTTCGGTAAAGCAATTTTGACTTCCAGGTGAGGCTGTATGTTTTAGGATTAAATAGTCGGATGAGCCTGTTTGGCTTTGACCTGCTCCCCTAGGCTCCACATACCAGATAGGCGAGGCTCCTGGAATCTAAGACAAGGTTTGGTAAAACAGTTGTGACAGCTAGGCAAGACTATATGTTTTAAGATTAAGAAGTCGGTTGAGCATGTTTGGCTTTGACTTGCGCCCCTAGGCGGCACATGCCAGATTGGCGGGGCTCCTGGAATCTGATAGACGTTTTGATAAAGCAGTTTTGGCAACCAGATGGGACTGTGTGTTTTCAGATTGGATAATGAGGTCCGACTAATTGGCTTTGACTTGTTCCCCTAGGCTGCAAATGCCAGATTGGCCGGGTTTTGGTAGAGCAGTTTCGGCGGCCAGATGGGGCTGTATTTTTAGTATTAAATAGTCGGGTGAGCCTGTTCTGCTTTGAGCCTGTTCTGCACATGCCAGATTGGCAGGGCTCCTGGTATCTGAGACAAGATTTGGTAAAACTGTTTTGACAGCTCGGCAAGACTGTATGTTTTAAGATTAAAGAGTCGGGTAAGCCAGTTTGGCATTGACTTGCGCCCCTAGAATGCAAATGCTGGATTAACAGGGTTCCTGGTATCTGAGACAAGTTTTGGTAAGGCAATTTTGAGTTCTAGTTGAGGATGAATGTGTTAAGACTTAATAGGCAGGTGAGACTATTTTGCTTTGACCTGCTCCCCTAGGCTGCACACGCCAGATTGGCAGGGCTCCTGGTAACTGAGACAAGGTTTGGTAAAACAGTTTTGACAGCTAGGCAAGACTGTATATTTTCAGATTAAATAGTCGGGTAAGCCTGTTTGGCTTTGACTTGCTCCCCTAGGCTGCACATGCCAGATTGGCGGGGCTCGTGGAATCTAAGACAAGTTTTGGTAAAACAGTTTTGACAGCTAGGTAAGGCTGTATGTCTTAAGATTATATAGTCAAGTGAGTGTGTTTGGCTATGACTTGCGCCCCTAGGATGCAAATGCTGGATTAACAGGGTTCCTGGTATCTGAGACAAGTTTTCGTAAGGCAATTTTGAGTTCTAGTTGAGGCTGAATGTGTTAAGACTTAATAGGCAGGTGAGACTATTTTGCTTTGGCCTGCTCCCCTAGGCTGCACACCTCAGATTGGCAGGGCACCTGGTATCTGAGACAAGGTTTGGTAAAACAGTTTTGACAGCTAGGTCAAGATACATGTTTGAAGGTTAAATGGTCGGGTGAGCCTGTTTGGCTTTGACTTGCTCCCCTAGGATGCAAATGCTGGAATAACAGGGTTCCTGGCATCTGAGACAAGTTTCGGTAAAGCAATTTTGACTTGCAGGTGAGGCTGTATGTTTTAAGACTTAATAGTCGGGTGACTTGCTCCCCTAGGCGGCATATGCCAGATTGGCAAGGCTCTTGGAATCTAATAAAAGTTTTAGTAAAACAGTTTTGACAGCCAGATGGGGCTGTTTGTTTTAAGATTAAATTGTAGGGTGAGCCTGTATGACTTTGACTTGCGCCCCCAGGATGCAAATACTGGATTAACAGGGCTCCTGGTATCTGAGACAAGTTTTGGGAAAGCAGTTTTTTGGCCAAATGGGGTTCTATGTTTTAAGGTTTAAAAGTCGGGTGAGACTAGGCTGCAAATGCTAGATTATCAGGGCACCTTGTATCTGAGACAAGTTTCGGTAAAGCAATTTTGACTTCCAGGTGAGGCTGTATGTTTTAGGATTAAATAGTCGGATGAGCTTGTTTGGCTTTGACTTGGTCCCCTAGGCTACACATGCCAGATTGGCGGGGCTCCAGGAATCTAAGACAAGGTTTGGTAAAACAGTTTTGACAGCTAGGTAAGGCTGAATGTTTTAAGATGAAATAGTCGGGTGAGACTATTTGGCTTTGACTTGCGCCCCCAGGATGCAAATGTTAGATTATCTGGGATCCTTGTATCTGAGACAAGTTTCGGTAAAGCAATTTTGACTTCCAGGTGAGGCTGTATGTTTTAGGATTAAATAGTCGGATGAGCCTGTTTGGCTTTGACCTGCTCCCCTAGGCTCCACATACCAGATAGGCGAGGCTCCTGGAATCTAAGACAAGGTTTGGTAAAACAGTTGTGACAGCTAGGCAAGACTATATGTTTTAAGATTAAGAAGTCGGTTGAGCATGTTTGGCTTTGACTTGCGCCCCTAGGCGGCACATGCCAGATTGGCGGGGCTCCTGGAATCTGATAGACGTTTTGATAAAGCAGTTTTGGCAACCAGATGGGACTGTGTGTTTTCAGATTGGATAATGAGGTACGACTAATTGGCTTTGACTTGTTCCCCAAGGCTGCAAATGCTGGATTGGCCGGGTTTTGGTAGAGCAGTTTCGGCGGCCAGATGGGGCTGTATGTTTAGTATTAAATAGTCGGGTGAGCCTGTTTTGCTTTGACCTGCTCCCCTAGGCTGCACATGCCCGATTGGCAGGGCTCCTGGTATCTGAGACAAGTTTTGGTAAAACTGTTTTGACAGCTAGGCAAGACTGTATGTTTTAAGATTAAAGAGTCGGGTAAGCCAGTTTGGCTTTGACTTGCGCCCCTAGGATGCAAATGCTGGATTTACAAGGTTCCTGGTATGTGAGACAAGTTTTGGTAAGGTAATTTTGAGTTACAGGTGAGGCTGAATGTGTTAAGACTTAATAGTCGAGTGAGACTATTGTGCTTTGCCTTGGTCCCCTAGGCTGCAAATGCTAGATTAACAGGGCTCCTGGAATTTAAAAAAGTTTTAGTAAAACAGTTTTGACAGCTAGGTAAGGCTGTATGTTTTAAGATTAAATAGTCGGGTGAGACTATTTGGCTTTGACTTGCGCCCCCAGGATGCAAATGCTAGATTATCTGGGATCCTTGTATCTGAGACAAGTTTCGGTAAAGCAATTTTGACTTCCAGGTGAGGCTGTATGTTTTAGGATTAAATAGTCGGATGAGCCTGTTTGGCTTTGACTTGCTCCCCTAGGCTCCACATGCCAGATAGGCGGGGCTTCTGGAATCTAAGACAAGGTTTGGTAAAACAGTTTTGACAGCTAGGCAAGACTGTATGTTTTAAGATTGAGAAGTTGGTTGAGCATGTTTGGCTTTGACTTGCGCCCCTAGGCGGCACACGCCAGATTGGCGGGGCTTCTGGAATCTGATAGATGTTTTGGTAAAGCAGTTTTGGCAACCAGATGGGACTGTGTGTTTTCAGATTGGATAATGAGGACCGACTAATTGGCTTTGACTTGTTCCCCTAGGCTGCAAATGCCAGATTGGCCGGGTTTTGGTAGAGCAGTTTCGGGGGCCAGATGGGACTGTATGTTTAGTATCAAATAGTCGGGTGAGCCTGTTTTGCTTTGACCTGCGCCCCTAGGATGCAAATGCTGGATTTACAGGTTTCCTGGTATGTGAGACAAGTTTTGGTAAGGTAATTTTGAGTTACAGGTGAGGCTGAATGTGTTAAGACTTAATAGTCTAGTGAGACTATTGTGCTTTGCCTTGGTCCCCTAGGCTGCAAATGCTAGATTAACAGGGCTCCTGGAATTTAAAAAAAGTTTTAGTAAAACAGTTTTGACAGCTAGGTAAGGCTGTATGTTTTAAGATTAAATAGTCGGGTGAGACTATTTGGCTTTGACTTGCGCCCCCAGGATGCAAATGCTAGATTATCTGGGATCCTTGTATCTGAGACAAGTTTCGGTAAAGCAATTTTGACTTCCAGGTGAGGCTGTATGTTTTAGGATTAAATAGTCGGATGAGCCTGTTTGGCTTTGACTTGCTCCCCTAGGCTGCACATGCCAGATTGGCAGGGCTCCTGGTATCTGAGACAAGTTTTGGTAAAACTGTTTTGACAGCTAGGCAAGACTGTATGTTTTAAGATTAAAGAGTCGGGTAAGCCAGTTTGGCTTTGACTTGCGCCCCTAGGATGCAAATGCTGGATTAACAGGGTTCCTGGTATCTGAGACAAGTTTTGGTAAGGCAATTTTGAGTTCCAGGTGAGGCTGAATGTGTTAAGACTTAATAGTCGGGTGAGACTATTTTGCTTTGACCTGGTCCCCTAGGCTGCAAATGCTAGATTAACAGGGCTCCTGGAATCTAAAACAACTTCTCCCCCAGGCTGCACACGCAAGATTGTCAGGGCTCCTGGAATCTAAGACAAGGTTTGGTAAAACCGTTTTGACAGCTAGGCAAGACTGTATATATTCAGATTAAATAGTCGGGTAAGCCTGTTTGCCTTTGTCTTGCGCCCTTAGGATGCAAACGCTGGATTAACAGGGTTCCTGGTATCTGAGACAAGTTTTGGTAAGGCAATTTTGAGTTCTATTTGAGGCTGAATGTGTTAAGACTTAATAGGCAGGTGAGACTATTTTGCTTTGACCTGCTCCCCTAGGCTGCACACGCCAGGTTGGCAGGGCTCCTGGTATCTGAGACAAGGTTTGGTAAAACAGTTTTGACAGCTAGGTCAGGATACATGTTTGAAGGTTAAATAGTCGGGTGAGCCTGTTTGGCTTTGACTTGCTCCCCTAGGATGCAAATGCTGGAATAACAGGGTTCCTGGCTTCTGAGACAAATTTCGGTAAAGCAATTTTGACTTTCAGGTGAGGCTGTGTGTTTTAGGATTAAATAGTCGGATGAGCTTGTTTGGCTTTGACTTGCTCCCCTAGGCTACACATGCCAGATTGGCGGGGCTCCAGGAATCTAAGACAAGGTTTGGTAAAACAGTTTTGACAGCTAGGTAAGGCTGAATGTTTTAAGATTAAATAGTCGGGTGAGCCTGTTTAACTTTGAATTGAGCCCACAGGATGCAAATACTGGATTTACAGGGTTCCTGGTATGTGAGACAAGTTTTGGTAAGGTAATTTTGAGTTACAGGTGAGGCTGAATGTGTTAAGACTTAATAGTCGGGTGAGACTATTTTGCTTTGACTTGGTCCCCTAGGCTGCAAATGCTAAATTAACAGGGCTCCTGGAATCTAAAAAAGTTTTAGTAAAACAGTTTTGACAGCTAGGTAAGGCTGTAAGTTTTAAGATTAAATAGACGGGTGAGCCTGTTTAGCTTTGACTTGCGCCCCCAGGATGCAAATGCTAGATTATCTGGGATCCTTGTATCTGAGACAAGTTTCGGTAAAGCAATTTAGACTTCCAGGTGAGGCTGTATGTTTTAGGATTAAATAGTCGGATGAGCCTGTTTGGCTTTGACTTGCTCCCCTAGGCTCCACATGCCAGATAGGCGGGGCTCCTGGAATCTAAGACAAGGTTTTTTAAAACAGTTTTGACAGCTAGGCAAGACTGTATGTTTTAAGATTAAGAAGTCGGTTGAGCATGTTTGGCTTTGACTTGCGCCCCTAGCGGCACATGCCAGATTGGCGGGGCTCCTGGAATCTGATAGATGTTTTGGTAAAGCAGTTTGGCAACCAGATGGGACTGTGTGTTTTCAGATTGGATAATGAGGTCCGACTAATTGGCTTTGACTTGTTCCCCTAGGCTGCAAATGCCAGATTGGCCGGGTTTTGGTAGAGCAGTTTCGGCGGCCAGATGGGGCTGTATGTTTAGTATTAAATAGTCGGGTGAGCCTGTTTTGCTTTGACCTGCTCCCCTAGGCTGCACATGCCAGATTGGCAGGGCTCCTGGTATCTGAGACAAGTTTTGGTAAAACTGTTTTGACAGCTAGGCAAGACTGTATGTTTTAAGATTAAAGAGTCGGGTAAGCCAGTTTGGCTTTGACTTGCGCCCCTAGGATGCAAATGCTGGATTAACAGGGTTCCTGGTATCTGAGACAAGTTTTGGTAAGGCAATTTTGAGTTCCAGGTGAGGCTGCACTGGTTAAGACCTAATAGTCGGGTAAGACTATTTTGCTTTGACTTGGTCCCCTAGGCTGCAAATGCTAGATTAACAGGGCTCCTGGAATCTAAAAAAAGTTTTAGTAAAACAGCTTAGACAGCTGGGTAAGGCTGTATGTTTTAAGATTAAATAGTCGGGTGAGCCTGTTTGACTTTGACTTGCGCCCCCAAAATGCAAATACTGGATTAACAGGTTTCCTGGTATCTGAGACAAGTTTTGGTAAATCAGTTTTGGCGGCCAGATGGGGCTGTATGTTTTAGGATTTAATAGTCGGATGAGCCTGTTTGGCTTTGACTTGCTCCCCTAGGATGCAAATGCTGGATTAACAGGGTTCCTGGTATCTGAGACAAGGTTTGGTAAAACAGTTTTGACAGCTAGGTCAGGACACATGTTTGAAGGTTAAATAGTCGGGTGACCCTGTTTGGCTTTGACTTGCTCCTCTAGGATGCAAATGCTGGAATAACAGGGTTCCTGGCATCTGAGACAAGTTTCGGTAAAGCAATTTTGACTTTCAGGTGAGGCTGTATGTTTTAGGATTAAATAGTCGGATGAGCTTGTTTGGCTTTGACTTGCTCCCCTAGGCTACACATGCCAGATTGGCGGGGCTCCAGGTATCTAAGACAAGGTTTGGTAAAACAGATTTGACAGCTAGGTAAGGCTGAATGTTTTAAGATTAAATAGTCGGGTGAGCCTGTTTAACTTTGAATTGAGCCCCCAGGATGCAAATACTGGATTTACAGGGTTCCTGGTATGTGAGACAAGTTTTGGTAAGGTAATTTTGAGTTACAGGTGAGGATGAATGTGTTAAGACTTAATAGTCGGGTGAGATTATTTTGCTTTGACTTGGTCCCCTAGGCTGCAAATGCTAGATTAACAGAGCTCCTGGAATCTAAAAAAAGTTTTAGTAAAACAGTTTTGACAGCTAGGTGGGGCTGTATGTTTTAAGATTAAATAGTCGGGTGAGCCTGTTTAGCTTTGACTTGCGCCCCCAGGATGCAAATGCTAGATTATCTGGGATCCTTGTATCTGAGACAAGTTTCGGTAAAACATTTTTGACTTCCAGGTGAGGCTGTATGTTTTAGGATTAAATAGTCGGATGAGCCTGTTTGGCTTTGACCTGCTCCCCTAGGCTCCACATACCAGATAGGCGGGGCTCCTGGAATCTAAGACAAGGTTTGGTAAAACAGTTTTGACAGCAAGGCAAGACTATATGTTTTAAGATTGAGAAGTCGGTTGAGCATGTTTGGCTTTGACTTGCGCCCCTAGGCGGCACATGCCAGATTGGCGGGGCTCCTGGAATCTGATAGACGTTTTGATAAAGCAGTTTTGTCAACCAGATGGGACTGTGTGTTTTCAGATTGGATAATAAGGTCCGACTAATTGGCTTTGACTTGTTCCCCTAGGCTGCAAATGCCAGATTGGCCGGGTTTTGGTACAGCAGTTTCGGCGGCCAGATGGGGCTGTATGTTTAGTATTAAATAGTCGGGTGAGCCTGTTTTGCTTTGACCTGCTCCCCTAGGCTGCACATGCCAGATTGGCAGGGCTCCTGGTATCTGAGACAAGTTTTGGTAAAACTGTTTTGACAGCTAGGCAAGACTGTATGTTTTAAGATTAAAGAGTCGGGTAAGCCAGTTTGGCTTTGACTTGCGCCCCTAGGATGCAAATGCTGGATTAACATGGTTCCTGGTATCTGAGACAAGTTTTGGTAAGGCAATTTTGAGTTCCAGGTGAGGCTGAATGTGTTAAGACTTAATGGTCGGGTCAGACTATTTTGCTTTGACTTGGTCCCCTAGGCTACAAATGCTAGATTAACAGGGCTCCTGGAATCTAAAAAAAGTTTTAGTAAAACAGTTTTGACAGCTGGGTAAGGCTGTATGTTTTAAGATTAAATAGTCGGGTGAGCCTGTTTAGCTTTGACTTGCGCCCCCAAAATGCAAATACTGGATTAACAGGTTTCCTGGTATCTGAGACAAGTTTTGGTAAATCAGTTTTGGCGGCCAGATGGGGCTGTATGTTTTAGGATTTAATAGTCGGATGAGCCTGTTTGGCTTTGACTTGCTCCCCTAGGATGCAAATGCTGGATTAACAGGGTTCATGGTATCTGAGACAAGGTTTGGTAAAACAGTTTTGACAGCTAGGTCAGGATACATGTTTGAAGGTTAAATAGTCGGGTGAGCCTGTTTGGCTTTGACTTGCTCCTCTAGGATGCAAATGCTGGAATAACAGGGTTCCTGGCATCTGAGACAAGTTTCTGTAAAGCAATTTTGACTTTCAGGTGAGGCTGTATGTTTTAGGATTAAATAGTCGGATGAGCTTGTTTGGCTTTGACTTGCTCCCCTAGGCTACACATGCCAGATTGGCGGGGCTCCAGGTATCTAAGACAAGGTTTGGTAAAACAGTTTTGACAGCTAGGTAAGGCTGAATGTTTTAAGATTAAATAGTCGGGTGAGCCTGTTTAACTTTGACTTGCGCCCCCAGGATGCAAATGCTAGATTATCTGGGATCCTTGTATCTGAGGCAAGTTTCGGTAAAGCATTTTTGACTTCCAGGTGAGGCTGTATGTTTTAGGATTAAATAGTCGGATGAGCCTGTTTGGCTTTGACCTGCTCCCCTAGGCTCCACATACCAGATAGGCGGGGCTCCTGGAATCTAAGACAAGGTTTGGTAAAACAGTTGTGACAGCAAGGCAAGACTATATGTTTTAAGATTAAGAAGTCGGTTGAGCATGTTTGGCTTTGACTTGCGCCCCTAGGCGGCACATGCCAGATTGGCGGGGCTCCTGGAATCTGATAGACGTTTTGATAAAGCAGTTTTGTCAACCAGATGGGACTGTGTGTTTTCAGATTGGATAATAAGGTCCGACTAATTGGCTTTGACTTGGTCCCCTAGGCTGCAAATGCTAGATTAACAGGGCTCCTGGAATCTAAAAAAAAGTTTTAGTAAAACAGTTTTGACAGCTAGGTAAGGCTGTATGTTTAGTATTAAATAGTCGGGTGCGCCTGTTTAGCTTCGACTTGCGCCCCCAAAATGCAAATACTGGATTAACAGGTTTCCTGGTATCTGAGACAAGTTTTGGTAAATCAGTTTTGGCGGCCAGATGGGGCTGTATGTTTTAGGATTAAATAGTCGGATGAGCCTGTTTGGCTTTGACTTGCTCCCCTAAGCTACACATGCGAGATTGGCGGGGCTCCAGGAATCTAAGACAAGGTTTGGTAAAACAGTTTTGACAGCTAGGTAAGGCTGAATGTTTTAAGATTAAATAGTCGGGTGAGACTGTTTAACTTTGATTTGAGCCCCCAGGATGCAAATACTGGATTTACAGGGTTCCTGGTATGTGAGACAAGTTTTGGTAAGGTAATTTTGAGTTCCAGGTGAGGCTGAATGTGTTAAGACTTAATAGTCGGGTGAGACTATTTTGCTTTGACTTGGTCCCCTAGGCTGCAAATGCTAGATTAACAGGGCTCCTGGAATCTAAAAAAGTTTTAGTAAAACAGTTTTGACAGCTAGGTAAGGCTGTATGTTTTAAGATTAAATAGTCGGGTGAGCCTGTTTAGCTTTGACTTGCGCCACCAAAATGCAAATACTGGATTAACAGGTTTCCTGGTATCTGAGACAAGTTTTGGTAAATCAGTTTTGGCGGCCAGATGGGGCTGTATGTTTAAGGATTAAATAGTCGGATGAGCCTGTTTGGCTTTGACTTGCTCCCCTAGGCTCCACATGCCAGATAGGCGGGGCTCCTGGAATCTAAGACAAGGTTTGGTAAAACAGTTTTGACAGCTAGGCAAGACTGTATGTTTTAAGATTAAGAAGTCGGTTGAGCATGTTTGGCTTCCTGGAATCTGATAGATGTTTTGGTAAAGCAGTTTGGCAACCAGATGGGACTGTGTGTTTTCAGATTGGATAATGAGGTCCGACTAATTGGCTTTGACTTGTTCCCCTAGGCTGCAAATGCCAGATTGGCCGGGTTTTGGTAGAGCAGTTTCGGCGGCCAGATGGGGCTGTATGTTTAGTATTAAATAGTCGGGTGAGCCTGTTTGGCTTTGACTTGCTCCCCTAGGATGCAAATGCTGGATTAACAGGGTTCCTGGTATCTGAGACAAGGTTTGGTAAAACAGTTTTGACAGCTAGGTCAGGATACATTTTTGAAGGTTAAATAGTCGGGTGAGCCTGTTTGGCTTTGACTTGCTCCCCTAGGATGCAAATGCTGGAATAACAGGGTTCCTGGCATCTGAGACAAGTTTCGGTAAAGCAATTTTGACTTTCAGGTGAGGCTGTATGTTTTAGGATTAAAAAGTCGGATGAGCTTGTTTGGCTTTGACTTGCTCCCCTAGGCTACACATGCCAGATAGGCGGGGCTCCTGGAATCTAAGACAAGGTTTGGTAAAACAGTTTTGACAGCTAGGCAAGACTGTATGTTTTAAGATTAAGAAGTCGGTTGAGCCTGTTTAGCTTTGACTTGCGCCCCGAGGATGCAAATGCTAGATTATCTGGGATCCTTGTATCTGAGACAAGTTTCGGTAAAGCATTTTTGACTTCCAGGTGAGGCTGTATGTTTTAGGATTAAATAGTCGGATGAGCCTGTTTGGCTTTGATCTGCTCCCCTAGGCTCCACATACCAGATAGGCGGGGCTCCTTGAATCTAAGACAAGGTTTGGTAAAACAGTTGTGACAGCTAGGCAAGACTATATGTTTTAAGATTAAGAAGTCGGTTGAGCATGTTTGGCTTTGACTTGCGCCCCTAGGCGGCACATGCCAGATTGGCGGGGCTGCTGGAATCTGATAGATGTTTTGGTAAAGCAGTTTTGGCAACCAGATGGGACTGTGTGTTTTCAGATTGGATAATGAGGTCCGACTAATTGGCTTTGACTTGTTCCCCTAGGCTGCAAATGCCAGATTGGCCGGGTTTTGGTAGAGCAGTTTCGGCGGCCAGATGGGGCTGTATGTTTAGTATTAAATAGTCGGGTGAGACTATTTTGCTTTGACTTGGTCCCCTAGGCTGCAAATGCTAGATTAACAGGGCTCCTGGAATCTAAAAAAGTTTTAGTAAAACAGTTTTGACAGCTAGGTAAGGCTGTATGTTTTAAGATTAAATAGTCAGGTGAGCCTGTTTAGCTTTGACTTGCGCCCCGAGGATGCAAATGCTAGATTATCTGGGATCCTTGTATCTGAGACAAGTTTCGGTAAAGCATTTTTGACTTCCAGGTGAGGCTGTATGTTTTAGGATTAAATAGTCGGATGAGCCTGTTTGGCTTTGACCTGCTCCCCTAGGCTCCACATACCAGATAGGCGGGGCTCCTGAAATCTAAGACAAGGTTTGGTAAAACAGTTGTGACAGCTAGGCAAGACTATATGTTTTAAGATTAAGAAGTCGGTTGAGCATGTTTGGCTTTGACTTGCGCCCCTAGGCGGCACATGCCAGATTGGCGGGGCTCCTGGAATCTGATAGACGTTTTGATAAAGCAGTTTTGGCAACCAGATGGGACGGTGTGTTTTCAGATTGGATAATAAGGTCCGACTAATTGGCTTTGACTTGTTCCCCTAGGCTGCAAATGACAGATTGGCCGCGTTTTGGTAGAGCAGTTTCGGCAGCCAGATGGGGCTGTATGTTAAGTATTAAATAGTCGGGTGAGCCTGTTTTGCTTTGACCTGCTCCCCTAGGCTGCACATGCCAGATAGGCGGGGCTCCTGGAATCTAAGACAAGGTTTGGTAAAACAGTTGTGGCAGCTAGGCAAGACTGTATGTTTTAAGATTAAGAAGTCGGTTGAGCATGTTTGGCTTTGTCTTGCGCCCCTAGGCGGCACATGCCAGATTGGCGGGGCTCCTGGAATCTAAGACAAGGTTTGGTAAAACAGTTTTGACAGCTAGGCAAGACTGTATTTTTTAAAGATTAAGAAGTCGGTTGAGCATGTTTGGCTTTGACTTGCGCCCCTAGGCGGCACATGCCAGATTGGCGGGGCTGCTGGAATCTGATAGATGTTTTGGTAAAACAGTTTTGGCAACCAGATGGGACTGTGTGTTTTCAGATTGGATAATGAGGTCCGACTAATTGGCTTTGACTTGTTCCCCTAGGCTGCAAATGCCAGATTGGCCGGGTTTTGGTAGAGCAGTTTCGGCGGCCAGATGGGGCTGTATGTTTAGTATTAAATAGTCGGGCGAGCCTGTTTTGCTTTGACCTGCTCCCCTAGGCTGCACATGCCAGATAGGCGGGGCTCCTGGAATCTAAGACAAGGTTTGGTAAAACAGTTTTGACAGCTAGGCAAGACTGTATGTTTTAAGATTAAATAGTCGGGTGAGTCTGTTTAACTTTGAATTGAGCCCCCTGGATGCAAATGCTGCATTAACAGGGTTCCTGGTATGTGAGACAAGTTTTGGTAAGGTAATTTTGAGTTACAGGTGAGGCTGAATGTGTTAAGACTTAATAGTCGGGTGAGACTATTTTGCTTTGACTTGGTCCCCTAGGCTGCAAATGCTAGATTAACAGGGCTCCTGGAATCTAAAAAAGTTTTAGTAAAACAGTTTTGACAGCTAGGTAAGGCTGTATGTTTTAAGATTAAATAGTCGGGTGAGACTATTTGGCTTTGACTTGCGCCCCCAGGATGCAAATGCTAGATTATCTGGGATCCTTGTATCTGAGACAAGTTTCGGTAAAGCAATTTTGACTTCTAGGTGAGGATGTATGTTTTAGGATTAAATAGTCGGATGAGCCTGTTTGGCTTTGACTTGCTCCCCTAGGCTCCACATGCCAGATAGGCGGGGCTCCTGGAATCTAAGACAAGGTTTGGTAAAACAGTTTTGACAGCTAGGCAAGACTGTATGTTTTAAGATTAAGAAGTCGGTTGAGCCTGTTTAGCTTTGACTTGCGCCCCGAGGATGCAAATGCTAGATTATCTGGGATCCTTGTATCTGAGACAAGTTTCGGTAAAGCATTTTTGACTTCCAGGTGAGGCTGTATGTTTTAGGATTAAATAGTCGGATGAGCCTGTTTGGCTTTGATCTGCTCCCCTAGGCTCCACATACCAGATAGGCGGGGCTCCTGGAATCTAAGACAAGGTTTGGTAAAACAGTTTTGACAGCTAGGCAAGACTGTATGTTTTAAGATTAAGAAGTCGGTTGAGCATGTTTGGCTTTGACTTGCGCCCCTAGGCGGCACATGCCAGATTGGCGGGGCTGCTGGAATCTGATAGATGTTTTGGTAAAGCAGTTTTGGCAACCAGATGGGACTGTGTGTTTTCAGATTGGATAATGAGGTCCGACTAATTGGCTTTGACTTGTTCCCCTAGGCTGCAAATGCCAGATTGGCCGGGTTTTGGTAGAGTTTCGGCGGCCAGATGGGGCTGTATGTTAAGTATTAAATAGTCGGGTGAGCCTGTTTTGCTTTGACCTGCTCCCCTAGGGTGCACATGCCAGATAGGCGGGGCTCCTGGAATCTAAGACAAGGTTTGGTAAAACAGTTATGGCAGCTAGGCAAGACTATATGTTTTAAGATTAAGAAGTCGGTTGAGCATGTTTGGCTTTGTCTTGCGCCCCTAGGCGGCACATGCCAGATTGGCGGGGCTCCTGGAATCTAAGACAAGGTTTGGTAAAACAGTTTTGACAGCTAGGCAAGACTGTATGTTTTAAGATTAAGAAGTCGGTTGAGCATGTTTGGCTTTGACTTGCGCCCCTAGGCGGCACATGCCAGATTGGCGGGGCTGCTGGAATCTGATAGATGTTTTGGTAAAACAGTTTTGGCAACCAGATGGGACTGTGTGTTTTCAGATTGGATAATGAGGTCCGACTAATTGGCTTTGACTTGTTCCCCTAGGCTGCAAATGCCAGATTGGCCGGGTTTTGGTAGATCAGTTTCGGCGGCCAGATGGGGCTGTATGTTTAGTATTAAATAGTCGGGCGAGCCTGTTTTGCTTTGACCTGCTCCCCTAGGCTGCACATGCCAGATAGGCGGGGCTCCTGGAATCTAAGACAAGGTTTGGTAAAACAGTTTTGACAGCTAGGCAAGACTGTATGTTTTAAGATTAAATAGTCGGGTGAGTCTGTTTAACTTTGAATTGAGCCCCCTGGATGCAAATACTGGATTTACAGGGTTCCTGGTATGTGAGACAAGTTTTGGTAAGGTAATTTTGAGTTACAGGTGAGGCTGAATGTGTTAAGACTTAATAGTCGGGTGAGACTATTTTGCTTTGACTTGGTCCCCTAGGCTGCAAATGCTAGATTAACAGGGCTCCTGGAATCTAAAAAAGTTTTAGTAAAACAGTTTTGACAGCTAGGTAAGGCTGTATGTTTTAAGATTAAATAGTCGGGTGAGACTATTTGGCTTTGACTTGCGCCCCCAGGATGCAAATGCTAGATTATCTGGGATCCTTGTATCTGAGACAAGTTTCGGTAAAGCAATTTTGACTTCTAGGTGAGGATGTATGTTTTAGGATTAAATAGTCGGATGAGCCTGTTTGGCTTTGACTTGCTCCCCTAGGCTCCACATGCCAGATAGGCGGGGCTCCTGGAATCTAAGACAAGGTTTGGTAAAACAGTTTTGACAGCTAGGCAAGACTGTATGTTTTAAGATTAAGAAGTCGGTTGAGCCTGTTTAGC
>JBAMCE010000628.1:0-11533 GCA_037075305.1 Drosophila kanekoi | reverse complement strand
AGAGTTGCGGCTAGTTATGTTAGCTTAAAACGAGGAAGAAAGGCTATCTTCGGCACGCCGAAGATCTAATACCCTTGCAACCTTTTAATGCCGAGAAAATGGTTAATGCCGAGCTTGGTGAAGGTATCTTGATAAACAAAAAAGGCTTTTAATCAAAGACCTAGTTTTCGACCGTTCTTTCCTATTGCTGCTATTTGATATAGTGGTCCGATCTTAAAAGGATATTGCATATATATGAGGAGCTTAGTAAAACTTATAAATGCCGAGTTTGGTCAAGATATCTCGAAAAAGAAAATGTTTTTTTCATACAAAATCTTAATTTTCGACCGATCGTTCCTATGGCAGCTATATGATATAGTAGTCAGATCCAGCTGTTTTTGACATATGTGCTGCGTGCAACAGAAAAAAGGACTTCTGCAAAGTTTCATTAAGATAACTTTAAAACTGAGAGACTAGTTCGCATAGAAACAAACATCCGGACAGACGGACAGACGGACAGACGGACATGGCTATATCGACTTGACTGTTGATGCTGATCAAGAATATATATACTTTATGGGGTCGGAGATGTCTCCTTCTATACGTTGCACATTTCACGACAAAATTATAATACCCTCTGCAAGGAACAAAAAAGTACAACAAATTTCCATTTTGAGAAATTCGAAAAGCTAATCGAATCTAGTTTTTTTTTTATCTGTTTGCTCCATAAAAATCAATAAAATTGTAAGCAAACTTTCGATTTTCCAATGATAACAAACCGATAAGAACTGATAAACTATAGTAGATAATATTGTACTGTTACTTATCTATGTAATCTATCTAAGCCACAAACAACTATAATGGGAATTTTGTTTTTTTTTTAACTGAAAGATAAACTATATGACAGTTAACAACTTTTAGGCCAATGAACTGTTATAACAACATAACTATTCGATGATAAACAGTTTAGCTTCAAAACTGAGTTGTTTACTATAATATACCACAAAGTATTTTCTGACTAAGTTCACCGAGAAATATGAAAAATGCGTGGAAATATTTGGAAAAAAAACTGTTTTACTGGACAAAATGGTTAAGAAACTGTTGTAAAAACGGCTTTCATATCAAATTGCCTTCAAACTCATCTATAAGGCATTTTATTAAATACTCTCAACCATTTTGCAAGATGGAAGAGACGTTTTGCTTAAATATAGGTGGAAAATGGAACAAAATCCGAGTTGATTCGCATTCGGCTATTCACCAAATACATGTTATATAAAGTACCCTTATTATTAGGGCAACCCTCGCAAATCTAGTTTTACGTGATGCTGCGGCGACTACGTGACTAGATAAGCCTATTAAGCAGCATTTGCTCTGCCTGCCTGGTACCAGTTACCCAAGTCCTTAAAACATGCAATTCGACAGCCCATCAAGGCACAGTCCACTTTTTGAAGAAAGCAGGCTGAGGGTCAGCGCCACTCGGCGCTTGTGGGTGGGGAGGTAATTGTGGAGCCATAAATCTTAAGTCCACGCGTATATTGGCTTATTCCGCTGAGCCCCAGAATTTGCCAACAAATTCAAGCGAGAGTCAGGGCGAGAAGAGCAAAAGGAGACAGCAGCCAGGAAATAAAAAACGAATCGCGTTAATTCTTAACCAAAAAGTAAGCCTGCGTGTGTGAGTGTGTGTGTGAAAAATCGATTGATTTGAAAAGAGAGAAAAAGCAATTAAGGTCAATGCGTTGCTGTGTTGTCCTTTGATGGGTCGTAACTACCTCAACTTTTTCAATTTGCCTTTTGTCCGGCGCACGTCGAACAACTGACCAAAGTTATCGCTCGGAAGAAATCGAAATTAGGCCCAAAACTGAAAGCGAGGGGCGGCGGGTGCCAGTTCAATGCCACAAGCGATAAAAAGAATTTAAATAGGGCAAACGTACCCAAAATAACATATAAAAAAGCCAGAAGTAAATAAAAAGTAAAAACAGCAAAGGAAACAAAGTTTTACTTTGGCCGTTCGCCAGAAGCGAGGACAACAAACGGACATTGTGCAATGAAGCATAAGAATACGGAAAAGGCTAAAACAACCTAAACATGCTGAAAACCCACAATTTGACCAAAAAGAACAAATGCTGCTTGATTGAATTTCGGGTTGACCAGGTTGCGCATACGCCACGTTGTGCGGCATGTATGGGCCATATATGGCTTTGCTCTGAGACCAGTTTAATTAACAAAAATGTGCAGCACTTTAAATTAATTAAATTGTCTTCCAAAAGGCATTTCAAAAGGACAATAAAAACACACTTTTATTGCCCAAAAATGTGCAATGATTTCCTCCCTTTTAGCTGCTTTTGGTCTGTTGTTGTTCTTGCCTGGGCTTTAATTTATGGTTTTAATTTTTAGTCTCGGAGCAGCCACAATATAGCCTCGCGCTGTTGCCATCAACACAAAAGGCTCGTTTGTGAGCTTAGCAAACTTTTGCCAAAGTGTTAACAACTCGTGTAAATTCCATTAAAGCCTCGAGGAAAAAAGAAGGAGAGAGAGAGAGTCCTGGCAACTCTCTGTCACATTCGATAAATCAAGGGCGACAAACAACAACACACGCAACGCAGCAGCTGCAACAACAACAACGATGGCTATTAAAACCAGCTCGCAAACCGCCTAAAATTATGCAACACGCGCTATAAATATGCAAATTGTTCGAGCCTTACTAAACTAATCATAGTTAATTAGCATGCCTGACAATTTTCGCTGGTATCCAAGCCCTGTAGCTGGGGAAAATGCAGAGTAGATATTCATGGTAAATAATGAAATGCTGCTGCTGAATTTGAACCCGAAACTTCTCTTTGCAAGGTCCGATGCGCAGACAACTGAGCGAACCACTCTTTGCCCCACTTTAAAGTCGAATCTTTCAAAAACTCTTACGACGCATTTTTGAGCCCAAACGCAGCTTTAGTTAAAATAAGAAATTTCTAGCCATACCATAAATATCAATTATATAGAAGTTTATAACCTCATTTTTTGGAATCTCTAAAAGATATGTTCTGAATAAAACCCATTTATGATTTAGATTCCATAGTATAAAGAACTGTATATTTATATAAATCCCAAACTGAATCTTTATGCTTCAAAGAGAGCATCTAGCATTCGGCTTGATTCCTTAGCCAAATTTATCTCTTGCTATATTTTTGCATAATTTGTGAATTCTATGAATTTTGCGCTTGTTGCTTTTTAATTAAATTCGTGGCGTAGATCAAGAATGAAGCTCGTTAGGGCTAAACTGACGACAATTACAACTGCGACACATTCGCCATAAATAGCTTATTACAAGGCCCATGGCCATTACGCATACTATGCGATTTTCACTTGGTTTCACGGCCTTGACGCCGTGCCAAAACTCATTAGCCAAGAAATGCTGTTCATTAGCAGCAGGTAAAAGTAATATGTGACAGCTGGCCATCAAATCCCATCATCGTATCAAACATAAATGAACTATGCTGAATATATATCTATATATATTCTGATCAAACAATCAGAGCGAAACGATCTTATAGATAAACAGACCAAACACTTAACCCTTATGGCCAGGCATTTAACCTAGCCACATGCCGAAATAACAACAAAAATAAAAAAAAAGCTCAAGTAAATACGCCGAAGAGCAGAAAAAGCAAATAGAAAATTGCGTTGACAATGTTTGCATTTTGGCAAAGCAACAGAGAAACAGAGAATTTCTCTCGCCTCCTTCCTCTTTCGCTGTCGTAATTTTATTTTTCAATTTAGCAAACAACAAACACAACAACAAGGGCAACAACGAGCCGAACAAAAGCTGCCAATAAAATTTATCATCATTCAAATGCACACGAGCGTAAATTAAATACAATTAAAGCTGTTCTCAATTTTTGGCCATATTAGCGAAAACGTGCAAAATGTTTGCTTGGAGGCAAGCGAATTTAGAAGCTGAAAAGTAAGCGAATCTTCAGTAGGAAACTTAACAGCTTGAAAGTTATCGAATAGATAAGATAGATAGATAGAAAAGACAAATCGGCTGATAGATACTTGGGATATTTCCGAACAATCCTTATCGGCACAAAAGTGCATATAAAGCTGATTCCGTTGACATTCTAAAACGGGTATTCCCCAAATAAGAGACATAGATTATAAACTGTGATATCAGTTTTGACTCTTCACAGTTCAAACTATCGATTGGAAAACTAAGAGGGGTGTTCCCGAAATTGTATTTAAAATAGTAATTATTTAGTAAACAATATCGCTCGGGGAACTAAAAGGGATGTTCCCGAAATTGGCAGCATAAATACTAAACCAAATAATAGACGTTTCTATCATAAATCTAAAAAGAAAAGGGGTATTCCAAAAAACAATAATTGTTTACTAAGTACGTTTCTTTTCCAAGCTAATATACAATCTTCTAATCAATCGATTAAAGATGAGAACAAATTTTAAAATCTTAAACTAACAAGAGAAAATAACCTGTAATATTAAAACAATGTTTTACTTTTCTTTAAAAAAAATCGATTTAATGAGCTGTGATTCCGATTGCAATATCGATAGAAAAACTAAAAGGGGTGTTCCCAAAAATCGATTAAAACTTTATTTTGTAAGAAAAATCCCTTTTCTAACTTATGAACAACCATCTCATTTATCGATTACTGTTGAGTTATGTCAAAAGTTAACCAAAAAATATAATAAACATGAAGGGTATGCCTGTATTTGCAGGTAATCAAATAACATCAATTAACAAGAGGTTTTCAAAGGTAAAGGCATTGTTGTCGTCCGAGCACAGTTGCTTCTGAATATAATGCTGATGACTAACTAAAGCCCAATAATTAAATTAATAATTTAAACAGCCAAAAAAAAGCCAAACAAAAAAGAAACGAACTGACAAACGATGACGGCACGTGGACATCAGTTGTTTTTGGTGGGCGGGCGGACGATTACAAAATAAAATAATAACCCCCATACTAACTCAACTGAAATGGCAATTAAAAGCACATTTTCATTTTCGGCTCCCACAAAACATGGGACGGAGAGAGAGAGAAACACGAGAACCGGAAATCGGCCAAACAAAACAATGCACAAATATTTGCTCATTAACGCTTAATTTTAACAGAAATAAATACTTTATGATTGGGATACTTACGCGCAAGCTGGAAGTAAGAGAAATGAATGGGGCGAAGGGTTTGGGGTACTACGAATGTTATATAGACATTAGATACAGGAATGGGGCAGGCCCTGTTCGGGGTACTAGGAATGTTATATAGACATTAGATACAGGTATGGGGCAAGCCCTGCAACTATATCTGCGACGCTCTAGCAGACTTTTCAATACACTAGAGATTTCTGTATGACATCGAGTTTGTTTCTTGCAAGCACCACAAAGATATCAAATTTCGTTCTAAGTTATCGATAGTATCTAATTTCGTCAAAATCGATAGTTATTTAGTCAACAGTCGATTGCTTTAAACATATTCTTAAAAGCATTTAAATAAAAGCTAGATCTGAGTAAGCACATTGAATATCTTTACTATCAACTGAGATATTTTATCGATAGTCTTATCGATAGTTAATTTACTGTTGCGCATTTTAATGACAGTACACCGTAATATCATATTTTAACTATCTTAACTTTTAAATTTGTTATCGATAGATTTTAAATCGATTTGTTTTGATAGATTTGTTATCGATAGATTTTCTAAATATTTTAAGAATGCTCTTAAAAGAATGCTCTGCTAAAATTATAAACTGTCATTTGCATTTTTATCGATAATTTTTGAATCGATTTTTTAATTATTCCCTAACAACATTTAAATAACAGTCAGCACTAATATCACATATTGACAATCTTAACTATCAACTGGGATTTGTTATCGATAGCATTTGTTGAGTATCTGAAGCATCGATTGCCACTTTCAATCGATAGCTAACGTATATTTGACTATTTTCTAGCATTTTTCTTATAACCTTCACCGTATAACTTCGAATGCAAATGTCAAAACTCTGTTAAAAACAGGAGGTTTCTCGTGGACTTTATTTATTTATTTGATGGGGCTTGCGGCCTGGGTCACTCGTTAAAAGGGCTCGACACGTACCGAGCATAAACAATTTCCATAATGCACGCACAAATTAACGGATACAAAAATAAATATTCTTTATTTTATTCATAAATGCGTGAGGCATGTCGAAAGGGTACATAAAAATACAAATTTACGTAGGGCTGCCCGCATACATAAATATGCTTAAAGGACACGTGTACCAAAAGAATTGGCTGTGGGCAGAAGTTTGTGAAATATTCTGAGCCGCAGACGAAAGTTAATTTTATGTACTGATTGAGTATACGTCATGTTGGCAGGCGCGTTTTCCAATCAATTGAAGGAAAATGTTAGGCACTGTCATACAGAACGACAATATCTGAGACAGAAATATGAAAGCATGATTGACTTGAGGATGTCCTGTGCGGAAGCACAAAGTGTAAGGACAATACATTCATGAATTACATGGGATTTCATTAAGCAAACCCTAATGAAAATGCTGAAGATATAGAAAATAACTTGTCTTAATGGAAGGCTCAGTTGAATAAACTAGCTTGTTAAACCTTGTATACTATATACACCACCAACAAGCCCTTATTTTGCTCTATTCATGTTTACAGGGTATCAAAAGAGGCAGATTAGCAAATCAAATCAAATCAAATCAATTCTGTTGACTGCGGCCTGCCGCTGACTGACACTAATTATTTGTGCGTTTCACATGAAAACAAGAAGAAAAACGCAGGCGGAAAATCTCTGTGCGTCTTTATGTAAATCTTGTCCCTGTGCCGTTTGCAGTTCAATGAAGCAGCTGTGAATGCTTTGTGGATACGAGGTCTGCGGGTAGGGGGCAGGGTATTGTGGGTTGGGTGTAATGGCATGTTATGTTGAAAAGTGTGCAACGGGAAATTAAATACGCTTGATTAATTATAAAATTGCGGCAATGCAAATTACCGTCTTTAGGCAGCATTTAATTAAATGATAAAAACGCGAGCCCCTCCGACTTTGTTGAATGAGCAAATATTTGGCATTGTTTGGCCGCCCACCTCAGCTCAATTCAGGCTCATTAATATAACTTACAAGACTATATCGGTTAGTTGAGGTAGAAACTGTCAAACGAATGAACTCACCTGATGACATAATTAACGCAGACAACGCTCTGCGGCTTTGGCTTATCGTAAACAATCGTCGCCTGCGTCACGATCCAGCAGTAGCCATAAAATTTGCCCAGCAGACGATAGCGACACGTTTCGCCCTGTCCCTTGCTCAGCACTGCAAAGACACAAGAAGCGTTACAGATAAGTTACATTAGTTTAGCCCATTTCCATAAATGTAAGCCAAGCTCTTGACTTCATCAGACAAATCAAATCAAGTTACAAAGAAAAAAACCAATTGCGGCCGACACCAAAGACAAGAGCAATAGGAATTATATCATTTGAAATTGTTTTTGCGGTTTAAGTTTCTATTTGGGTTTTTTTTATATACTTATATTTAATGCCAGGGTTGGGTGCCAAAGATAAAAGCACACACATAATCTTGGCCAAATATGATTCACAAAATTTAAGTTGAAACTTGAATTAATGCATGCGAATACTTGGAAATTTATTGTGATTAATAATATGCCTATTGTGCTATGCCATGCTAAATAAACGTGTGCTATATGCTATAGAGTACTCTAGTCGAGCTTGCCCGAGAGGCAGATACCCTACACCTGAGTAGACCTAGTGCATTCGTACTTTGCTTTTCAGCCCTCTTTTTCCTCCTGCCGGAAGTATGTATAAATGGCATTAAGATTGCACTTTAAGGTGCGCTTATACCAAATCTTTTAAATTAAGGAAGCGGCGATGATTGAGTATCCAAGTGTACACCATACAAACACCCACATACATAGATTGATGTACATAGCTCGTAGACAGTCTTAAGAATAAATCAATATTTATTGAATAATTGACATAAGATTATGTTTTATCTATTGAAGAACTCTATTATAAAGTCGATCAAGGAAATGTCTTCTACTACTGAAGAAAGGAATCTTTATATATGATCATTATCTTCTGGTCGTAACCGCATCTTTTTAATGTAAATACAACAATTAATTCCAAAACTAGCTAACTATTCTTGATATATATAGCTAGTCTATATATCATAGCCTTATCAGGCATCTATAATTACACATTTTTATTATAATTACAATTATAATTATTTTGAATACTCTCAAACAGCCCTGGCTTTGGTTTTGTGCTTGAATTTTCAACAACAAAATGGGCAAGTCTCAAATGACGTTTGCCAAAGGCAGCCAGGCATAAATATTAAATAATATCTGGGCCACAAAAACCGCTCGAGGCAATGTTATATAAGTGCTGAGCTAAGCAATGCCAATTTGTGTTGTGCTTTTAATGCTGTATTTAAGTGCGGAACAGCCGTGCTTATAGGGTATAAGCTGAAGAGCAATATGTTGGTTGTCAAGGGGCGATACATAAAGACGGTTTTAATTAAAAAATCGTGTTAGAATTAAATCAAATAAATATGTGTGCAGGCAGCTTTGTATGCGTGTGTGTGTGTGTGTGTGTGACAAAAAGACTTGCTGCGACAAGCTCAATAAAAATTTAATGCGCCTGCAAGCAGCGCACAAGCAAGACATAAAATTACACACGGCTTGATGAAAATTCATAAGCCAAAGACGGCAGCAGACAGAGCTGGACAAGGTGGGAGGGGAGGAGCTCAAGGTGCGTTGGGGGTTGGGGGGCATGTACATAGCAATTGAAATTCATGGCCTTTAATGTTATGCGTTTATTATTAGACCCGTTTTCAACGAGCCAATGGCCAAAACTCAGGTAATTGCCGTTGCCTAATTACAGGCGCAGCTGCCGCAGACCAAATAAGGCAATGGCCTCCTCCAGAATCCCAGCCCTATATAGCATATATTTCTATATATATATATATGTAACACAAATAGCTACACTTAAATTGAATTCGTAAACTGTAATGTGAAAGCCGCAAACACAAATCCCAATGAAACATGAGCGAAAACTGAGGCATCGCTGGCTTTTTGCCATCATTATGGCATTTAGATTTATCTATATATCTCTCTCTATATATATACATACATATATATATATGTGTGTGTGTGTGTATATAGAGTGAGATATATATATTGCGTGTGCTTAACTCAGTCTCGCAGTCACTCAGTCATTCATTCAGTTAATTTGAAATCAGCAGCAGAAAATTAGTTTTTCTTTTGTGCCAGCGCTTGCGGCTTAGTGGCCTCGTGTTAATTTCTCAGTCCACGAAAAGCGCCGCACACACTGCACAGTGGTGCGCAGTCTGTGAACTAGCAAGCAAAAGTAAAAGCTGGTGCATACAGTCAGAGGCTGATAGAAAATTGAAAACTATTTGTTTGGAAGAGTCCACCATTTCTAAAAATGTGGTTCGAGTTTCCTTAATGTTAAAAATGTGGGTGTGGCAAATTTTTAAAAATTGCTTGTGGTGGCGGTGCTATTATTTAGTTCGCAGCTGTATATATATATATATATATTTATTTTTTTAATTGCAATCATTAAATCCGACTTGGAAGAAATTGAAATCGACTATTAATGTTAAGTTTATGTTGAGAAACCTTTTTAAAAGACATCCCTTATATAGGACAGTCGCTATCTAAAATGTACCCATTCTAATGAATGTCATTCACAATGCAAACTTGATTTTTCAATAATAAAAAATTCAGAAATTATAAAATTACGCTTAATTTATCGATATTTTGTGGTATTAATACACACAGATACGACAACAGATTAAGAAATGAAAGAAATATTGTGAAAAATATTCGGTGTTAGAATATTTATAATCAAATAAATATGTATAAAAAAAGCTACAGAATACCCCTATTATTTATCAACTCCTTAACTTAGTGTAATTAAACTATCGTCAATTGGTGATGATCATCATCATCAATTATTAGTGCTTAAAAGATATAGTTTTTGAAGTCTCGAATAAACATAACAAACCATTATTTAATCGTTTTTTTTAAATCATAAGCAAGTGATTTGTTTTTTGAATTAATATTCATATATACTGCAACCACTGTGCGCAGGGTCTCTGCCGCAATTCCGGATAATAATTATGTGGGTCATTAATAGGGCAACATCGAAGAGGCTTGTTAGTGTAGTCACGAAAAGGATGTGTGCCACATGTGAGCAGTGTATGCCAGACGCTGGCGAGGCAGAGGATGACACTTTGGCTGCTGCCGCAGCTGGATTAGGATGCGCGCAAAAGTATGCAACATGAAACTGTGTGCTGCATGTGCAACATTCCAAGCACGCGGCGTCTGCCCGGCCAGCTTCGCCAAAGAGCTCAGACGATTTGGAAATGTTTAAGACATTGGCGCAGAAAGGGGCTGCCGTTGCTGCTTTTTGCTTGCTGCTGTTGCATTTGCCATGAACTTGATTTGCTCCTTAGTCAAGGACTTTTGCCTTGCCAGAGTTCCCTGCTAGACAAGTTTCAAGGCAAAATATTAAAATATCTACGCGCACAGCGATAAAGGATCATTTATGTAGGAATTTTAGCAACACATTCCAAAGACGGCAGCAGTCAGTGAATTTATGGAACACGCAGCCAGAGCTGCGGGCGGATGCGAGGCAAATGCAGACAGACAACGAGCAGCCATTTGTACAAATAAGCAAACAGCAGCAGCAGCCGCAGGAGCAGCAGGAGCAGCAGCAGAGGAACAGCAGAGGAAGGATGCTCGAGGAGCAGCATTGGCAGCCGTAGTCTTCACTCCGCATTGAGATTGAGACAGCTGCAAGGCAAACATTCAAACCGCATTCGAACCGCATTCAAGGTTATGTATCAAAGTTGAACAAATAGCAAGGAGCCAGCACAGGTTGCAGCCAGTGCTGCACATTTCGCCTATTTCCTGCCAAATCTGGCTTCTTTTCTGTTGAAAGTGTGATTGTGGCAGAAGTAAAAGCTAGGTAAAATATCTATAAATATATATATAAATATTAGGCAATACTCATAAACAAAACGAGCGAGAAAAAATAAGGTACGCCGAAGATTTAATACCCTTGTACGAATTTCCATTTTGCAGATTTGTGAGCATCGTAAAGCTCGTATATGCTGAGTTTGATGAAAATATCTTGCCATATTAAAACCTACTTTTCGATCAATTGTTCCTATGGCAGCTATGCAATACAGTAGTCCAATCTGGCTGGCACTATCCGCAACATAAAGACGAATCTATGTCGACCTAAACGCACCTGAGAGACTAGTTCCCATAGAAACGACGAACGGACAAACGGACTTTCATCGTATCTACTCGGCAGTTGATGCTGACTGAGAATACATATTCCTTTTCCATATGGGGGCTGTGGATGACTCATGTCATGTGTTACACATTCCTGTGGAAAAATTATGAAACTCTCTACAAAGGCATGCAAATTTAAAACGATGCTGAATTTGAACCAGCAACTTGTCGCTATTAGTTCAATGCTTATACACAAAGCTCAAAGTTCCACTAAATA
>JBAMCE010000627.1:0-12971 GCA_037075305.1 Drosophila kanekoi | reverse complement strand
CCAGGTGAGGCTGTATGTTTTAGGATTACATAGTCGGATGAGCCTGTTTGGCTTTGACTTGCGCCCCTAGGATGCAAATGCTGGATTAACAGGGTTCCTGGTATCTGAGACAAGTTTTGGTAAGGCAATTTTGAGTTCCAGGTCAGTCTGAATGTTTTACGACTTAATAGTCGGGTGAGGCTATTTGGCTTTGACTTGCTCCCCTAGGCTACACATGCCAGGATTGGCGGGGCTCCTGGAATCTAAGACAAGGTTTGGTAAAACAGTTTTGAGAGCTAGGCAAGACTGTATGTTTTAAGATTAAAGAGTCGGGTGAGCCTGTTTGGCTTTGACTTGCGCCCCTAGGATGCAAATGCTGGATTAATAAGGTTCCTGGTATCTGAGACAAGTTTTGGTAAGGCAATTTTGAGTTCCAGGTGAGGCTGAATGTGTTAAGACTTAATAGTCGGGTGAGACTATTTTGCTTTGACTTGCTCCCCTATGCTGCAAATGCTAGATTAACAGGGCTCCTGGAATCTAAGAAAGTTTTAGTAAAACAGTTTTGACAGCTAGGTAAGGCTGTATGTTTTAAGATTAAATAGTCGGGTGAGCCTGTTTGAATTTGACTTGCGCCCCTAGGATGCAAATGCTGGATTAACAGGGTTCCTGGTATCTGAGACAAGTTTTGTTAAGGCAATTTTGAGTTCCAGGTGAGGCTGAATGTGTTCAAGACTTAATAGTCGGGTGAGACTATTTGGCTTTGACTTGCTCCCCTAGGCGGCACATGCCAGATTGGCGGGGCTCCTGGAATCTTAGACAAGGTTTGGTAAAACAGTTTTGACAGCTAGGCAAGACTGTATGTTTTAAGATTAAATAGTCGGGTGAGCCTGTTTGGCTTTGACTTGCGCCCCTAGGATGCAAATGCTGGATTAACAGGGTTCCTGGTATCTGAGACAAGTTTTGGTAATTCAATTTTGAGTTCCAGGTGAGGCTGAATGTGTTAAGACTTAATAGACGGGTGAGACTATTTTGCTTTGACTTGCTCCCCTAGGCTCCACATGCCAGATTGGCTGGGCTCCTGGAATCTAAGACAAGGTTTAGTAAAACAGTTTTGAGAGCTAGGTAAGACTGTATGTTTTAAGATTAAAGAGTCGGGTGAGCCTGTTTGAATTTGACTTGCGCCCCTAGGATGCAAATGCTGGATTAACAGGGTTCCTGGTATCTGAGACAAGTTTTGGTAAGGCAATTTTGAGTTCCAGGTGAGGCTGAATGTGTTAAGACTTAATAGTCGGGTGAGACTATTTTGCTTTGACTTGCTCCCCTAGGCTCCACATGCCAGATTGGCGGGGCTCCTGGAATCTAAGACAAGGTTTGGTAAAACAGTTTTGAGAGCTAGGCAAGACTGTATGTTTTAAGATTAAAGAGTCGGGTGAGCCTGTTTGGCTTTGACTTGCGCCCCTAGGATGCAAATGCTGGATTAACAGGGTTCCTGGTATCTGAGACAAGTTTTGGTTACAGCAATTTTGAGTTCCAGGTGAGGCTGAATGTGTTAAGACTTAATAGTCGGGTGAGACTATTTTGCTTTGACTTGCTCCCCTAAGCTGCAAATGCTAGATTAACAGGGCTCCTGGAATCTGAAAAAAGTTTTAGTAAAACAGTTTTGACAGCTAGGTAAGGCTGTATGTTTTAGGATTAAATAGTCGGGTGAGCCTGTTTGGCTTTGTCTTGCGCCCCTAGGATGCAAATGCTGGATTAACAGGGTTCCTGGTATCTGAGACAAGTTTTGGTAAGGCAATTTTGAGTTCCAGGTCAGTCTGAATGTTTTACGACTTAATAGTCGGGTGAGGCTATTTGGCTTTGACTTGCTCCCCTAGGCTACACATGCCAGATTGGCGGGGCTCCTGGAATCTAAGACAAGGTTTCGTAAAACAGTTTTGAGAGCTAGGCAAGACTGTATGTTTTAAGATTAAAGAGTCGGGTGAGCCTGTTTGGCTTTGACTTGCGCCCCTAGGATGCAAATGCTGGATTAACAGGGTTCCTGGTATCTGAGACAAGTTTTGGTAAAGCAATTTTGAGTTCCAGGTGAGGCTGAATGTGTTAAGACTTAATAGTCGGGTGAGACTATTTTGCTTTGACTTGCTCCCCTATGCTGCAAATGCTAGATTAACAGGGCTCCTGGAATCTGAAAAAGTTTTAGTAAAACAGTTTTGACAGCTAGGTAAGGCTGTATGTTTTAGGATTAAATAGTCGGATGAGCCTGTTTGGCTTTGACTTGCGCCCCTAGGATGGATTAACAGGGTTCCTGGTATCTGAGACAAGTTTTGGTAAGGCAATTTTGAGTTCCAGGTGAGGCTGAATGTGTTAAGACTTAATAGTCGGGTGAGACTATTTTGCTTTGACTTGCTCCCCTAGGCTACACATCCCAGATTGGCGGGGCTCCTGGAATCTAAGACTAGGTTTCGTAAAACAGTTTTGAGAGCTAGGCAAGACTGTATGTTTTAAGATTAAAGAGTCGGGTGAGCCTGTTTGTCTTTGACTTGCGTCCCTAGGATGCAAATGCTGGATTAATAAGGTTCCTGGTATCTGAGAAAAGTTTTGGTAAGGCAATTTTGAGATCCAGGTGAGGCTGAATGTGTTAAGACTTAATAGTCGGGTGAGACTATTTTGCTTTGACTTGCTCCCCTATGCTGCAAATGCTGGATTAACAGGGCTCCTGGAATCTAAAAAAAGTTTTAGTAAAACAGTTTTGACAACTAGGTAAGGCTGTATGTTTTAAGATTAAATTGTCAGGTGAACCTGTTTGGGTCTGACTTGCGCCCCTAGGATGCAGGTGCTGGATTAACAGGGTTCCTGGTATCTGAGACAAGTTTTGTTAAGGCAATTTTGGGACTCAGGTGAGGCTGAATATTTTCAAGACTTAATAGTCGGGTGAGACTATTTGGCTTTGATTTGCACCCCTAGGCGGCACATGCCAGATTGGCGGGGCTCCTGGAATCTTAGACAAAGTTTGGTAAAACAGTTTTGACAACTAGGCAAGGCCCAATGTCATTTTAAGATTAAAGAGTCAATTGAAGCATCATTTGGCTTTGACTTGCGCCCCTAGGATGCGAATGCTGGATTAACAGGGTTCCTGGTATCTGAGATAAGTTTTTGGTAATTCAATTTTGAGTTCCAGGTGAGGCTAGATATATATTAAGACTTAATAAGACGGGTGAGACTATTTTGCTTTGACTTGCTCCCTAGGTTCCACATGCCAGATTGGCTTGGCTCCTGGAATCTGATATATGTTTTGGTAAAGAAGTTTTGGCAACCAGATGGGACTGTGTGTTTTCAGATTGGATAATGAGCTCAGACCAATTGGCTTTGGCATGATCCCCTAGGCTGCAAATGCCAGATTGGCAGTGTTTTGGTAGAGCAGTTTTGAAAGCCAGATGGGGCTGTGAGTTTTAAGATTTAATAGTCGGGTGAGACTAGGCTGCAAAATGCCAGATTATCAGGGATCCTTGTATAAGAGAAAAATGTTCCACAAATTAACTAACTACTGACTTAAAGGTCAGGCTGTATGTTTTGAGATTAAATAGTCGGATGAGCCTGTTTGGCTTTGACTTGCGCCCCTAGGATGGATTAACAGGGTTCCTGGTATCTGAGACAAGTTTTGGTAAGGCAATTTTCCCCTCCAGGTCCCCCCCCCCCCCCCCCCCCCCCCCCCCCCCTTTTTTTCCCCTCCAGGTCAGTCTGAATGTTTTACAGCGACTTAATAGTCAGGTGAGGCTAACTGGCTTTGACTTGCTCCCTAGGCTACACATCCAGGATTGGCAGGGCTCCTGGAATCTAAGACTAGGTTTCGTAAAACAGTTTTGAGAGCTAGGCAAGACTGTATGTTTTAAGATTAAAGAGTCGGGTGAGCCTGTTTGGCTTTGACTTGCGTCCCTAGGATGCAAATGCTGGATTAATAAGGTTCCTGGTATCTGAGAAAAGTTTTGGTAAGGCAATTTTGAGATCCAGGTGAGGCTGAATGTGTTAAGACTTAATAGTCGGGTGAGACTATTTTGCTTTGACTTGCTCCCCTATGCTGCAAATGCTAGATTAACAAAATTTCTGGAAGATCCAAAAAAGTTTCAGTCAAAACAGTTTTGACAGCTAGGTAAGGCTGTATGTTTTAAGATTAAATTGTCGGGTGAGCCTGTTTTGAATTTGACTTGCAAAACTATGGATGCAGATGCTGGATTAACAGGGTTCCTGGTATCTGAGACAAGTTTTGTTAAGACAATTTTGAGTTCCAGGTGAGGCTGAATTTTTTCAAAGACTTAATAATAGGTCAGGTGTGAGACTATTTGGCTTTGATTTGCACCCCTAGGCAGCGCATGCCAGTCCAGCGGGTCTCCTGGATTCTTAGACAAGGTTTGGTAAAGCAGCGATTTGACAGCTAGGCAAGAAAATAATGTTTAGAGGTTAAAGAGTCGGGTGAGCGTGTTTGTATTTAAAAAACACCCTAAGTTGTCCACCCTGGATTAACAGGGTTCATGGTATCTGGGAGCAGTTTAGTAGTGGGTCTTTGAGTTCCAGGTGAGGCTGAATGTGTTAAAGACCCAATAGACGGGTGAGACTATTTTGCTTTGACTTGCTCCCCTAGGTTCCACATACTCGAACGAAGCTGGTCTCCTGGAATCTAAGACAAGGTTTAGTATCACACTTGTAAGAGCCTGACAAGACTGTATGTTTTGCAGATAAAAGGTCGGGTGAGCCTGTTTGAATTTGACTTGCGCCCCTAGGGTCCAGGTACTGGATTAACAGGGTTCCTGGTATCTGAGACAAGTTTTGGTAAGGCAATTTTGAGTTCCAGGTGAGGCTGAATGTGTTAAGACTTAATAGTCGGGTGAGACTATTTTGCTTTGACTTAATCCAGTAGACCTCACATTTCAGATTGGCTTGGCTCCTGGAATCTAAGACAAGGTTTGGTAAGGAAACAGTTATAAGAGCTAAGCAAAATTATGTGTAACACTGAGATAAAAGAGTCAGGTGGAAGCCTGTTTGGCTTTGACTTGCGCCCCAAGGATGCAAATGCTGGATTAACAGGGATCCTGGTATCTGAGACAAGTTTGGTTTACGCAATTTTGTGTTCCAGGTCAGGCTGAATGTGTTAAGACTTAATAATCCTGTGTAGGTCTATTTTGCTTTGACTTGCTCCCCCAAACTGCAAATTCTAGATTAACAGGGGCTCCTGGAATCTAAAAAAGTTTTAGTAAAACAGTTTTGACAGCACTGAGTGAGACTGTATGTTTTAAGATTAAATAGTCGGGTGAGCCTGTTTGGCAGCTGTCTTCCCCTCCTAGGATGCCATTCTTGGATTAACAGGATTCCTGGTTTCTGAGAAAAGTTTTGGTAAGGCAACTTTAAGTTCCAGGTGAGGCTGAATGTATTGGGCACACTTAATAGTCGTGTGAGTCTATTTTGCTTTGACTTGCTCCCCCAAGCTGCAAATTCTAGATTAACAGGGCTCCTAGAATCTGAAAAAGGTTTCCAAGTAAAACAGATTTTGACTGCTAGGTATGGCTGTATGTTTTAAGATTAAATAGTCGGGTGAGCCTGTTTGGCTTCGACCTTCCCCCCCAGGATGCAAATACTGGATTAACAGGGTTCCTGGTATCTGAGGCAAGTTTTGTTCAAGACAGTTTTTGGCGGCCAGATGGTGCTGTATGTTTTAAGACTTAACAGTCCAGGTGAGACTATTTGGCTTTTACTTGCTCCCCTACGCTGCAAATGCTAGATTAACAGAGCTCCTGGTATCCATGGCAAGTTTTGATAAAGCAGATTTGGCATCCAGATGGAAATGTAACATTTTAAGATTAAGTCGTAAGGATGAGCTAGTTTTGGCTTCTGAACTACTATTATATTATAGTCACGCCAAATTGGCAGGTCTCCTGGTAAACTGAGACAAAGTTTTGGTAAAACAGTTTTGACAGCTGAGCAATACTGTATATTTTCAGATTAAAGTAGTCAGGTGAGTCTGTTTAGCTTTGTCTAATGCATAAGGGATGCAAACAATGGATCAACAGGGTTCCTGGTATCTGAGACAAGTTTAGGTTGCACAATTTTGAGTTCCAGATTTGACTGAATGTTTTAATACTTAATAGTCGGGTGAGGCTATTTGGCTTTGCCTTGCTCCCCTAGACAGCACATGCTCGATTGGTGGGAGCTCCTGGAATCCTAAGAGAAGTTTTGGTAAGCTCAGTTTGTGGCAAAAAAGCAAAGTCTGTATGTTTTAAGATTAAAAAGTCGGGTGAGCCTGTTTGGGTTTGACTTGCGCCCCTAGGATGCAAATGCTAGGATTAACAGAGTTCCTGGTATCTGAGACAAAGTTTTGGTCCAGGCAATTTTGAGTTCCAGGTGAGGCTGATTGACATTGGGCAAACCGTAATAGTCAGGTGAGACTATTTTACTCCGACTCGCTCCCCTATGCAAAACTTGTCTGGAATTAACAGGGCTCCTGGGAATCTAAGGCAAGATTTGAGTAAAGCAGTTTGGGCTTAGCTAAATTGAGGCTGTATGTCTTAAGATTAAATAGTCAAAAAAGTCTCATTTGGCTCCGACATACCCCCCCCCGATATAAATACTGGATGCAAAGTGATTCCTGGTATCTGAAACAAGTTACAGTAAAGCAATGAAGAGTTATTGGTGAGGCTGAGTGTGTTAGAACTTAATGGTCAGGTGAGAGAATGTACCTTTGACTTGCTTCCCTAACTCGCAAATATTCTGGGTCTCCAGGGCTCCTGGTATCTATGACAAGTTTTGATAAAAAACGTTTGAACATATATACAAACCTGACTGTCTTTCAGGAATCAATGATCTGGTGAGTCTGTTTTGGCTTATATTCTTTAGCCCTCAGGATACAAATAACACGGTGTTCAGGGATCCTGTGATATCTCAGGAAACAAAGTTTTGGTTACGCAATTTTGAAGTTGAGGTGGGCTGGAATGTGTTAATACTTAACCAGTCAGGTGAGACTATTTGGCTTTGATTTTTTCCCCCAGGATGCAAAATACTGGATCACTGAGTTACCATATATCAAAGACAAGTTTTGGTAAACAAAATTTGAGTTACAGGTGAGGCTGAATATTGTTCAGACTTATTTTGTATGGTGAGATTCTTTTGCTTTGACTTACTGCTTTATGCTACTCATACCCCTCTGGAGTGAAACCCTGACTATAAGTCAAAAGTTTGATAAAGCAGTTTTGACAGCTAGGTAAGACTGTATGTTTAAAGATCAATGAGTCGGAGTGAGCCTGATTGGCTTTGATTTTTGCCCCCAGGATGCAACTTCTGGATTAACAGGGTTCATGTTATCAAAGATGAGTTTAGTTCAAGACAATTTTGGCAGAACCAGATGGGGCTGTATATATTTTAAAAAAGACATAGTCGGATGAGACTATTTTTCTTTTTTCCTCTGCACTGCAAATGGATTACTGGAGCTCTAGTAATCATAAGAGTTTTGATAAGTGATTGGCATCAGATGGGGCTGTTTGTTTTTTAAGGTCAAAATTGTAGGATAAGCCTGTTTGGCTTTGAACTTTCTCCCCTAAAGGCAGCACCCCCCACATTGGCAGGGCTCACAGTAACCCCTGAGATAAGGCTTGGTAAAACAGTTTGGCCAGCTAGGCAAGACTGTATGTTTTATAAATTAAGTAGTCAATAAAGGAAAAATGGTCATTTTATAGCCCCCTCTTGCATACATTTAAATGCTGGATTAACAGGATAACTGTTATCCAAGACAAGTTTTGGTTATGGAATTTTGAATTCTATTCGGTCAGGCTGAATGTGTTAATACTTGGCAAAAGTTGGGTGAGGCTATTTGGGATTGCACTTGGTCCCCCTGATTGCTTCCCCTTCTGGAATCAGTGGAGCTCCTGGAATCTAAAAAAAATTTTGGTAAAACAGTTTTGACAAAACTGAGAAATGAATGTATGTCTTAGGTTCGTAAGATGTCAGGTGAATCTGTTTAAAACTGACTTTTCTTTCTAGGATTGCAAAAACTGGATTATGAGGATTCATGGTATCTGAAAAAAATTTCAGTAAGACAGTGAGTTAAAATTTGGAAGCTCTTTTTGATTTAATGTGTTAAAAAAAGACTTAATGAGTCAGGTGAAGGGTATTTGGCTTTGACTTGCTTAAATAGAAACATCCAAATGCTGGATTAACAGAATACAATGTATCTGACTCAAGCTTTGGTAAGCAGATTTTGATTATGTAGGTCAGGCTGAATGTTTTCCTGACTTAAATGGTCAGATGAGCTATTTTGCTTCAGCTTGATCAACTATCCAACCACTTTCAGATTCAGCAGGACTCATAGAATCTAAGAGATGATTTTGGTAAAACAGTTTTGAGGCCAAACTAAGAATATTGGTTTTCCGCATTAAAGAGTCAGGTGAGCCTGTTTAAGCTCCGACTTGCATTCCTAGGGATCAATTGGTGGATTTTTAGTATTATTTGCATCTGCAGATAAGTTTTTCTAAGTCATTCCAGAGTTTTCAGGTAAGGCTGAATGGTCCAAGACTCAATAGTCGGCTGAGTCACTTTGCCTTTGACTTGCAGACATCCAAGGCACCTGAATTCTAGATTAACAGGGCTCCTGGAATCTGAAAATTGTTTAAATAAAACAGTTTTGACAGCTGGTAATGGCTGCCTGTTTTAAGATTAGAAAGTAGTCAGTGAAGCCTGTTTGGCATTGACTTGCTTCCCCCGGATGCAAATACTGGATTTAACAGGTCTCCTGATACATCTGAGACAAGTTTTGTTCAAGCAGGATTTGGCAGCCAGATAGGGCTGTATATTTTAAGACTTAGATAGTCAGGTGAAGACTATTTAGCTCTCACATACTCTCTATGCTGCAAATACTTGCAAGTGTCTGGGCTCCTGGTATCTGTTTTAAGACTTCAGTAAAACAGGTCAGGCAGCCAGATGGAGCTATTTATTTTAAAATTAGGAAGTGGGATGAGCCTGTTTGGCTTTGACTTGCTCCCCTAGGCTGCACATGCCAGATTGGCAGGGCTCCTGGCAGCTGAGACAAGCTTTGGTAAAACAGTTTTGAGTTACAGCTGAGGCTGAATGTGTTAAGACTTAATAGTCAGGTTGAGCCTGTTTGGCTTTGACTTGCGCCCCTAGGATGCAAATGCTGGATTAACAGGGTTCCTGGTGTCTGAGACAAGTTTTGGTAAGGCAATTTTGACATTCCAGGTGAGGCTGAATGTTTTCACGACTTAAGTACTCGGGTGAGGCTATTTGGCTTTGACTTGCTCCCCTAGGCTGCACATGCCAGATTGGCAGGGCTCCTGGAATCTAAGACAAGGTTTGGTAAAACAGTTTTGAGAGCTAGGTCAAGACTGTATGTTTTAAGACTTAAAGAGTCGGGTGAGCCTGTTTGGCTTTGACTTGCGCCCCTAGGATGCAAATGCTGGATTAACAGGGTTCCTGGTATCTGAGACAAGTTTTGGTAAGGCAATTTTGAGTTCCAGGTGAGGCTGAATGTGTTAAGACTTAATAGTCGGGTGAGATCTATTTTGCTTTGACTTGCTGCCCCATGCTGCAAATTCTAGATTAACAGGGCTCCTGGAATCTAAAAAAAGTTTGAGTAAAACAGTTTTGACAGCTAGGTATGGCTGTATGTTTTAAGATTAAATAGTCGGGTGAGCCTGATTGGCTTTGATTTGCGCCCCCAGGATGCAAATACTGGATTAACAGGGTTCCTGGTATCTGAGACAGGTTTCGTTCAAGCAGTTTTGGCGGCCAGATGGGGCTGTATGTTTTAAGACTTAATAGTCGGATGAGACTATTTTTCTTTTACTTGCTCCCCTACGCTGCAAATGCTAGATTAACAGGGCTCCTGGTATCCATGGCAAGTTTTGATAGAGCAGATTTGGCATCCAGATGGGGCTGTTTGTTTTAAGATTAAATTGTAGGATAAGCCTGTTTGGCTTTGAACTTCTCCCCTAGGCAGCACACGCCAAATTGGCAGGGCTCCTGGTAACTGAGACAAGGCTTGGTAAAACAGTTTTGACAGCTAGGCAAGACTGTATGTTTTCAGATTAAGTAGTCGGGTGAGTCTGTTTGTCTTTGTCTTGCGCCCCTAGGATGCAAATGCTGGATTAACAGGGATCCTGGTATCTGAGACAAGTTTTGGTTACGCAATTTTGTGTTCCAGGTCAGGCTGAATGTGTTAATACTTAATAGTCGGGTGAGGCTTTTTGGCTTTGCCTTGCTCCCCTAGACGGCACATGCCAGATTGGTGGGGCTCCTGGAATCTAAAAAAAGTTTTGGTAAAACAGTTTTGACAGCTAGGTAAGGCTATATGTCTTAAGGTTAAATAGTCGGGTGAATCTGTTTGACTTTGACTTGCGCCCCCAGGATGCAAAAACTGGATTAACAGGGTTCCTGGTATCTGAAAAAAGTTTTGGTAAGGCAATTTTGAGTTACAGGTGAGGCTGAATGTGTTAAGACTTAATAGTCGGGTGAGAGTATTTGGCTTTGACTTGCTACCCTAGGCTGCAAATGCTAGATTAACAGGGCTCCTGATATCTAAAACAAGCTTTGGTAAGGCAATTTTGATTTGCAGGTCAGGCTGAATGTTTTACGACTTAATAGTCGAGTGAGGCTATTTGGCTTTGACTTGCTCCCCTATGCTCCACATGCCAGATTGGCGGGGCTCCTGGAATCTAAGACAAGGTTTGGTAAAACAGTTTTGAGAGCTAGGCAAGACTGTATGTTTTAAGATTAAAGAGTCGGGTGAGCCTGTTTGGCTTTGACTTGCGCCCCTAGGATGCAAGTGCTGGATTGGTTCCTGGCATCTGAGACAAGTTTTGGTAAGTCAATTTTGAGTTCCAGGTGAGGCTGAATGTGTTAAGACTTAATAGTCGTATGAGTCTATTTTGCTTTGACTTGCTCCGCCAAGCTGCAAATTCTAGATTAACAGGGCTCCTGGAATCTAAAAAAAGTTTAAGTAAAACTGTTTTGACAGCTAGGTATGGCTGTATGTTTTAAGATTAAATAGTCGGGTGAGCCTGTTTGGCATTGACTTGCGCCCCCAGGATGGAAATACTGGATTAACAGGGTTCCTGGTATCTGAGACAAGTTTTGTTCAAGCAGTTTTGGCGGCCAGATGGGGCTGTATGTTTTAAGACTTAATAGTCGGGTGAGACTAATTGGCTTTTACTTGCTCCCCTACGCTGCAAATGCTAGATTAACAGGGCTCCTGGTATCCATGGCAAGTTTTGATAAAGCAGATTTGGCAGCCAGATGGGGCTGTTTGTTTTAAGATTAAATTGTAGGATGAGCCTGTTTGGCTTTAAACTTCTCCCCTATGCTGCACACGCCAAATTGGCAGGGCTCCTGGTAACTGAGACAAGGCTTGGTAAAACAGTTTTGACAGCTAGGCAAGACTGTATGTTTTCAGATTAAGTAGTCGGGTGAGTCTGTTTGTCTTTGTCTTGCGCCCCTAGGATGCAAATGCTGGATTAACAGGGATCCTGGTATCAGAGACAAGTTTTGGTTACGCAATTTTGAGTTCCAGGTCAGGCTGAATGTGTTTATACTTAATGGTCGGGTGAGGCTATTTGGCTTTGCCTTGCTCCCCTAGACGGCACATGCCAGATTGGTGGGGCTCCTGGAATCTAAAAAAGTTTTGGTAAAACAGTTTTGACAGCTAGGTAAGGCTGTATGTCTTAAGATTAAATAGTCGGGTGAGCCTGTTTGACTTTGACTTGCGCCCTCATGATGCAAAAACTGGATTAACAGGGTTCCTGGTATCTGAAACAAGTTTTGGTAAGGCAATTTTGAGTTACAGGTGAGGCTGAATGTCTTAAGACTTAATAGTCGGTTGAGACTATTTGGCTTTGACTTGCTACCCTAGGCTGCAAATGCTAGATGTGTGAAAACTTAATAGTCGGGTGAGGCTATTTGGCTTTGCCTTGCTCCCCCAGACGGCACATGCCAGATTGGTGGGGCTCCTGGAATCTAAAAAAAGTTTTGGTAAAACAGTTTTGACAGCTAGGTAAGGCTGTATGTTTTAAGATTAAATAGTCGGGTGAGCCTGTTTGGCTTTGTCTTGCGCCCCTAGGATGCAAATGCTGGATTAAACAGGGTTCCTGGTATCTGAGACAAGTTTTGGTAAGGCAATTTTGAATTCCAGGTCAGGCTGAATGTTTTACGACTTAATAGTCGGGTGAGGCTATTTGGCTTTGACTTCCTCCCCTAGGCTCCACATGCCAGATTGGCGGGCTCCTGGAATGTAAGACAAGGTTTGATAAAACAGTTTTGAGAGCTAGACAAGACTGTATGTTTTAAGATTAAAGAGTCGGGTGAGCCTGTTTGGTTTCTTTACTAGCTCCCCTACGCTGCAAATGCTAGATTAACAGGTCTCCTGGTATCCATGGCAAGTTTTGATAATGCAGATTTGGCAGCCAGATGGGGCTGTTTTGTTTTAAGATTAAATTGTAGGATGAGCCTGTTTGGCTTTAAACTTCTCCCCTATGCTGCACACGCCAAATTGGCAGGGCTCCTGGTAACTGAGACAAGGCTTGGTAAAAACAGTTTTGACAGCTAGGCAAGACTGTACGTTTTCTGTGATTAAGTAGTCGGGTGAGTCTGTGTGGCTTTGTCTTGCGCCCCTAGGATGCAAATGCTGGATTAACTGGGATCCTGGTATCTGAGACAAGTTTTGGTTACGCAATTTTGAGTTCCAGGTCAGGCTGAATGTGTGAATACTCAATAGTCGGGTGAGGCTATTTGGCTTTGACTTGCTCCCCAGGACGGCACATGCCAGATTGGTGGGGCTCCTGGAATCTAAAAAAAGTTTTGGTAAAACAGTTTTGACAGCTAGGTAAGGCTGTATGTCTTAAGATTAAATAGTCGGGTGAGCCTGTTTGACTTTGACTTGCGCCCTCATGATGCAAAAACTGGATTAACAGGGTTCCTGGTATCTGAAACAAGTTTTGGTAAGGCAA
>JBAMCE010000626.1:0-14115 GCA_037075305.1 Drosophila kanekoi | reverse complement strand
ACGAGGAAGAAAGGCTATCTTCGGCACGCCGAAGATCTAATACCCTTGCAACCTTTTAATGCCGAGAAAATGGTTAATGCCGAGCTTGGTGAAGATATCTTGATAAACATAAAAGGCTTTTAATCAAAAACCTAGTTTTCGACCGATCGTTCCTATGGTAGCCATATGATATAGTGGTCCGATATTAAAAGGATTTTGCATATATATGAGGAGCTTAGTAAAACTAATAAATGCCGAGGTTGGTGAAGATATCTTGAAAAACAAAATGTTTTTTCATACAAAAACTTAATTTTCAACCGATCGTTCCTATGGCAGCTATATGATATAGTGGTCCGATCTTAACAGGATCTAGCATATATGTGAGGAGCTTAGTTAATCTAATAAATGCCGAGTTTGGTCAAGATATCTTGAAAAACAAAATGCTTTTTCACACAAAATCTTAATTTTCGACCGATCGTTCCTATGGCAGCTATATGATATAGTGGTCCGATATTAATAGGATTTTGCATATATATGAGGAGCTTAGTAAAACTAATAAATGCCGAGTTTGGTCAAGATATCTTGAAACACTAAATGTTTTTTCATATAAAAACTTAATTTTCGACCGATCTTTCCTATGGCAGCTATATGATATAGTGGTCCGATCCAGCTGATTTTGACATATGTGCTGCGTGCAACAGAAAAAGGGACTTCTGCAAAGTTTCATTAAGATAGCTTTAAAACTGAGAGACTAGTTCGCATAGAAACAGACAGCCGGACAGACGGACAGACGGACATGGCTATATCGACTCGACTGTTGATGCTGATCAAGAATATATATACTTTATGGGGTCGGAGATGTCTCCTTCTAAGCGTTACACATTTCACGACAAAATTATAATACCCTCTGCAAGGGTATAAAAAGGCTTTTAATCAAAAACCTAGTTTTCGACCGATCGTTCCTATGGCAGCTATATGATATAGTGGTCCGATCTTAAAAGGATTTTGCATATTTATGAGGAGCTTAGTAAAACTTATAAATGCCGAGTTTGGTCAAGATATCTTGAAAAACAAAATGTTTTTTCATACAAAAACTTAATTTTCAACCGATCGTTCCTATGGCAGCTATATGATATAGTGGTCCGATCTTAACAGGATCTAGCATATATGTGAGGAGCTTAGTTAATCTAATAAATGCCGAGTTTGGTCAAGATATCTTGAAAAACAAAATGCTTTTTCACACAAAATCTTAATTTTCGACCGATCGTTCCTATGGCAGCTATATGATATAGTGGTCCGATCTTAATAGGATTTTGCATATATATGAGGAGCTTAGTAAAACTAATAAATGTCGCGTTTGGTCAAGATATCTTGAAACACAAAATGTTTTTTCATACAAAAACTTAATTTTCGACCGATCTTTCCTATGGCAGCTATATGATATAGTAGTCAGATCCAGCTGGTTTTGACATATGTGCTGCGTGCAACAGAAAAAAGGACTTCTGCAAAGTTTCATTAAGATAGCTTTAAAACTGAGAGGCTAGTTCGCATAGAAACACAGCCGGACAGACGGACAGACGGACATGGCTATATCGACTCGACTGTTGATGCTGATCAAGAATATATATACTATATGGGGTCGGAGATGTCTCCTTCTATGCGTTACACATTTCACGACAAAATTATAATACCCTCTGCAAGGGTATAAAAATCGAGCCAGCTAACTAAACTATTATAAAAACGAGGAAGAAAGGCTATCTTCGGCACGCCGAAGATCTTATACCCTTGCAACCTTTTAATGCCGAGAAAATGGTTAATGCCGAGTTTGGTCAAGATATCTTGAAAAACAAAATGTTTTTTCATACAAAATCTTAATTTTCGACCGATCGTTCCTATGGCAGCTATATGATATAGTGGTCCGATCTTAATAGGATTTTGCATATATATGAGGAGCTTAGTAAAACTAATAAATGTCGCGTTTGGTCAAGATATCTTGAAACACAAAATGTTTTTTCATACAAAAACTTAATTTTCGACCGATCTTTCCTATGGCAGCTATATGATATAGTAGTCAGATCCAGCTGGTTTTGACATATGTGCTGCGTGCAACAGAAAAAAGGACTTCTGCAAAGTTTCATTAAGATAGCTTTAAAACTGAGAGGCTAGTTCGCATAGAAACACAGCCGGACAGACGGACAGACGGACATGGCTATATCGACTCGACTGTTGATGCTGATCAAGAATATATATACTATATGGGGTCGGAGATGTCTCCTTCTATGCGTTACACATTTCACGACAAAATTATAATACCCTCTGCAAGGGTATAAAAAAAAAATTTCCATTGGCAGGTTTCAAACTTGCAGCTGACCGCATTACTTTCTGCCGATCCAACTCAGCAGCCACAGCAGCAATAAAAAAATACTTTCCACGATAGGGCTCGAACTCGCGCCAACCGCATCAATTGCCACCGCTTCTTCTCAACAGCCAGTCACAAAAAGACAAATGCATTTATATTGTGTCTTTAATCGGAGGGCAATACAAGTTGGATTATTAACTTGATTTATAGCTCTGTGGGGGTGCGAGGAGGTGGCGATAAGTACAAAGTGAAAAATGCTTGATATATATAATATTCTTGAAGCAACATATCAAGTTTGGTGACTCTATCTCTTATTATTTAGCCAATTTGCTCAAAAAACGGATGTCGATATCGATTGCTTGGAAATGGAGTATGTTATCGATTATAGGAAACAAACTCGATCTGCGTAGGCACTAGGAGGTCTCTAGCTCTTATAGGTTCTGATATCCTTTCTTTCATACATACGGACAGACGGACGAACGGACAGACGGACGGACAGACAGACGGACATGCCTAGATCGACTCGCCTATTCATGCTGATCAAGAATATATATATTTAATGGGTTCGGAGATACTTCTTTCTGTCTGTTACATACATTTACATGTTGCACAAATACAATATACCCATTTCACCCATTTCAATGGGTTCAGGGTATGAAAATATATAATGGCTTTGTGCAAATGAATATCATAGGCAAGTATTCGGTATTCTATATTCTTTTTAACCAAAAGGTGTCTTTTGACACCATTGCTAATAAGAGAGGAAAAAGCTTCTAACACTATTATCTTTTTATTAATTTTTGCCAAGGATAATGCTACAACAAAATTAATTTAACAATAAATTAGTGAATTATCAAAATGTAAATTTAAAAAAATTATTTAGCTTTGATTTCAAGATAAAAATCGAAAAGGTGTCTTTTGACACTAGAAATAGAGCTAGCTAGAAATAGAGTTAAGGATATCTTCGAGTCAGGCACTCCCACTTAAAACACTTAAACATCTCAGCGACGTGACTTTGGCCCGGAGCTAAACGCAAATAAGCCAAAGTAGAAGCAGATATATAATATGAAATGGGCTAAGAAATATGCACAGTTGTATGCAACTGAAAACTGAAATATCCGTAAACAAAACGAAGCCAGAATTTTACAATAGACTGAAACACGCTCTAAATCGAAATGCGCCTATTTGTTGGTAAGACATTTGAAAAGAGGTTAAGATATGGGCTGGTTAACTTTAAGCGGCGTCCGGTGATGAAATTTCAAACTAGAAGCTACAATAAGCCGACACAAATTGAAATGCCGCCTTGTGGCTGGCTGCTTTCATGAGGTTATCTCTTCCTATAAAATAAAATGAGGCTCCGACTCTCCCTGCCTGGGGCAAGCAGCATCAGCTGCTGTCGCTGATATCTAATTTATGCAAGGTCATTTAATTGGGGCTACGCAGCATTGCAGACATTTTGCACGCCAAGCGTGCCATTTGACAATACGGGTTGAAGTTTGCGGATGTTTGGGTGGGACCACTTGCTGCCTAAGCTGATTTTATGGTTGGGTTTTTGTCATTCCACTAATTAAAGGCCCATTAGGCATAAGGCAGTGGCTGCTTCTCTCAAACACGCCAAGACACTCTCTTTGGGGTTTTGTTATCTGAGTCAAGCCTTGTGTCCTCGTATATAATTATCTGGGTCCTTGAACCTTGTGTGTTAATTCGGTCGGGGGTATCCCTCTGTACGAATTAAACTCAAATTCTCGGTCTTGGCTATAAAAATTACAGTAAAAAATAAAAGGAATTTGTCATGGGAGAAAACGCATAATTCAACTAGGGAATAAGTAAGAGGCTTTATTCGCGAGTGGTACCCTGAACCCTATTCTACCAACACCAAATAAAGCTCGCAGTACGCGCTCGTTTGCTTTAGCACCAATAAAAATAAATAAATAAAAAAGAAAGCACTTTCCCCAAGAGGACTCGAACTCTTAACAGACCGCCTCTAATTAACAGTCACACCAACAATATACTGGTAATGAGAAAAAAACAGATAAAAATAGCTGCAGTGAAAACAACACAATCGCAATTGCACTGCTGTTGATAGAATTCAATAAAGACGCGCATGAATGTGGTCTCCAGTTTATCCGTAGTGAATAACTCTAAGAAGACATTGTATTATTTGAATGTTCATTTCTATTATTTGGATAATTATAGATTATAATGCTATTTGGTTAAAAATGCTATATATGTAATTTATGTGTAAATTTGCGTGCGTAGCCTACGAGATTTCGACATCTACTGACTGTCTGATCGGGTTTTCTCTCAGAGCGAAAGCTCTGACCGTTTGCTCTCGCTTGTAGCCGTCTGGCTCTCTACTGTTGTCGTCGTTCAAAAACGACGACTTCTGCGCGTTGCTCGCTCGACTACTTGCTCTTCTGTAACTTTCCCGACTCCTACATGAATGTGTGTGCACGTATATAGAAATTCTTACAATTTGCGCTTGCTGCCGCAAGCACGAGGCCAGCCAAAGCGAGTTTTTTTTATAACTTTTGTGTTTCTTAACCAATTTTAATAAAATTCAACACTATATACTATTTTCCTATTTTAAAAAATGTCAATTGCATTAAAATTGCCTTAAAGTGGGCAATACATATTGGTTTATTTACTTAATTTTTAAAGCCAAGTGGTGGTAGCGGAGAGGTGGCGATAGCTACATAATGAGAGATACTTGATGCATACATATACTATTCTAGAAGCTACATTTCAAGTTTGGTGACATTTCAAGAATGGGACAAGCTATACAAACACAAACTAGCATAGCGCAGGCCCTAGGTTTCTAGTCTCTCAAGTCTCTTGGTACTAAGATCGTTGCGTTCATACATACGTACAGATGGCTATTGATCCTGACCAAGAATATATACATATACTTAATGAGGTCAGAGATGTTCCTACTGCCTGTTACATACATTTGCACGTATTCATTATACCCCTTTTACCCATTTTTAATGGGTTCTGGGTATAATAGATGCAATATTTAAAAACACCCGCCTAAGTGACGATAGCTCGGTTGATGTAATGCGATTTATCATGCCATTTGGCAAGGATGCTGCAGCCAGCACAGGGGGCCCTGTAAGTGTTCGCGCCTTAAGTCCATCAAGTGGCATGTTAAGTGTCTACAAATTTCCATTGGCAGTCCGCATAAACCATTTTGGGCTAGAGTACCCTATGGAAAAATAAGCAGATATCATTTTCAGATCCGAGCAGAATGTTTGTTTGTCTTGTCGTATGGCAGGGTATGCCAGTAATCTCGTGTTGTCATCTACTTTTGAGCCAGCGAATACTTGACTAATGCTTACAAGTGATACATAGCTAATTTCGAATGTGTCAGCTTAGATAATTGTTAATAATTAAATTTAGGGAAAAATGGCGAAACAGCTCTAAGAAGCTTCACATAAAACTATATAAAACTTTCGTATTGACTGACACCGGCTAATCAGTAAGATATAGAAGGCTGAAATTTTGATTGTAGTTTCCTTATGTGAGACTAAGTTTTAGTAAATTCCTCCCGCATGTTTGGTAAAAATTGTGAAGATTTACTTGCATTTATTATTATCCGAATGGATGGAAAATGCGCGTCAAAGTTTGAAAAAGCAAGGGATTATTTGCGACTTCGATATTCTCACCACATGTTTAGCATGGGTGTTGATTCTCACCTAGTTCCAAATATATTTATTTAGGGATAATTTTAATAATCATAAAGTAAGTTTTATAAATATGTGTATCTTTGGTCATAAGGTTGGCTGAACTGCAGGCTTATGCTGATCTTAAATGCTCTGATGTTCTCCATGCCTGAATAAATGTGTACAGATCATTTAGAGGGCAAAATAAATGGTTTCCGAAAATACTTAATACTAAACCATCGGTAACTTAATGAGACACGAAAGGGGAGCTTATGCCGCATTATTTCGGTAAATTTAATTTAAAAGCATTATCAAAATGCTAATAGGCCAGCAGACGTCAAGGGGGAAACAAATAAAATTATTTCTGGAGCGCGACTCTAGCTCAAAAGCTTGTCAGGTGAATTTTCAAAACAAAAGCACAATTTGTGATAGTTTTCTGTACTGCTTATGTCCGTATGTATAAATGCAAGGATCTTAGAAACTATAAGAGCTAGAGACTTGACATTTTAGCTGTGGGTCCTCCTAGTGCCTACGCAGATCGATTTTGTTTCTGCTTATCGATAACTTAATCCGTTTCAAAGCAATCGATACAAATCTATATTGAAATCGATTTTTTAATTGAGTATATAATAAGAGCTAGAGTCACCAAAAGTGATATGTTTATTTTAGAATAGTATATACATATCAAGTATCTCACATTTGATACTTATTGCCACCTCCCCGCTACTACCACATAGCTGTGAATCAAGTTAATAACCAAACTTGTATTGCCCAACAATTTTAACTACAATTTTAATGCAATTTACTTTTAGAGAATACACAAATATTCTATGGTACTACTGGATATTCTGTATAAAATTTCATTAAAACCGGTTAAGAAACACGTGTTTGCGGCACTAGTGTAAATTCCAAGAATTTCTGTTCATGTACACAAACACATTTATGCGCGAATTCTTCGAATTCTATCATCAGCGAATGTATTGTTTTCTGTGTTGCTATTTTAGTTAATTAATTAATTAATTAATTAATTAATTTTTTTGCTCATCATGGCTCAATTGTGGGTGTGGCTGTTTAGTAATGGCAAGTGATGTGGTATGTCGCGAGTTCGAGTCCTACCGAAGGAACTATTGTTTCTTTTTTGGCTGGCGTGGCTGTTTTGTAGAGACGGCAGCAAGTAGTGCGGTTAGTTGCGAGCTCGAACCCTGACAGAGGAACTTCTTTTATTTATTTTTTTTTCAATTTATCTTTATTATTACAAGCGCACTTCGCGAGTTGCATTTGGTGTTGGAATAAGAGAGTTCAGGGTATCCCTTAGTCGGGAGCTCCCGACTAGAACCACTTACTTTTAATATTGTCCTACAACTATTTTAAATATTGAGTTCGAAGCTTATTGAATAAAAAACTTTAAGTTCGTATTCCGCACAGTATAATCTCGTGGTGAAAATCTCGAAGCCGGAAAATAAAGTTTCTTAAGGGTTTTGAAAATAGGTCGAAGCCGATCGGACAAAACCTTAAAACCTTTTCCATCAAATCTTTTCTAACAACGAGAGCAGAAACTTATGTCATAAAGCTATTTTTTATATTTAGAGATTTTTTTTCCTTCCAATTTATTTAATAATTTGTATATGGCTTTCGAGCTTATACCTCGCAACTTATAAAAAACAAAATTAAATTATACTATTTGGCACAAAAATCTCTGCTTAAAAGCGACATTCCATAAAGGGAAAGTCTGAAGTAAGAAAAGTTTTCGTCGAAAAGGGAAAGGAAAATAATCTAAATTTAAAATATAAATCTCAAATAACCTTAACAGGAATAAAAACAAAGTAAAATATTAGACTCGAGATAAGGCATCAACTGATACCCAAGGGCGCCTGTCATCCCATCTGGGCCAACTGAAGAAATAGAAACCACAAGCCCCAGCGCAGGGAAGCTGCAATCTGATAAGAAAATTTATGTGACAGACTGCAAACCGCATTCTCCGAGCATAAAGGGAACCAGACCCACAGAGCCCAAACCACAGGCCCGATTCAGGTCTGACATTTTTATACCCTAAGCCACTTTGAAAATGGCTAATAAGGGTATAATGTATTTGAGCAAATGTATGTATGTAACAGGCAGAAGGAAGCATCTCCGACCCCAAAGAGCTTTTAAAAGTTAATTCCAAACTTTATTAAACTATGAAAAAAATATTATTTTTGGTGAACAAGTTTTCCATTTATTGATATCAATTTGCAATTAAATAAACTTAAATCAATTCTAGCCCTAGTAACCTGTGGCTTTGTGGCAGCGGCGTTGGCAGCGGCATCGCTGCTGACGTTGTTGAGCAGTTGGGCACTTCTTCTTGGAATTTTCGGCGGGCCGAGTCGGCCGATTCGATCTAAGCATGTCCACCTGTTTGTCCGTCTGTCCGTTTGTGTAAACGCAAGGATCCTAGAAACTATAAGAGCTAGAGACTTGATATGTTAGCTGTAGGTCCTCCTAGTCCATGTGCAGATCGAGTTTGTTTCCGATAATCGATAACTTACTCCGTTTCCATGCAATCGATAAAAATCGATATCGACATCCTGTTTTTCGAGCAATTTTTGTAAATAATAAGAGCTGGAGTCACCAAACTAGACATGTAGCTTCTAGAATAGTATGTATAACTGCAATTGGTGTTGGGAAAAGAGAGTTCAGGGTATCCACTAGTCGGGAGCTCCCAGCTAGAATCTCTTACTTTTTATACCCTGAGCCCATTGAAAATGGCTAAAAAGGGTATGTATTTGTGCAAAATGTAAATGTATGTTACGGGTAGTAGCTGACCGACTGGTGCAACAATGAAACACATTGATATTTTTAAACGAATATTTATTACAGGCTCGAAGTGATCTGTTTTATTCAATGTTTAAAACTTAAAATCTGAATTAAAAGCTAACTTATCCAAAGTTCTCAGGCGCGGCAGCCTCAGCGGCAGAATGCCGACCCAGAGCCTCGTGACTATTCTAAATGGTCACTCTGCGAGCGCATGCTAGGCATAAAATTTCGGCGCTGTGGCCGTGGACCGGCAGCTATACAAAGTCAACAAATATCAGCGGCTTATGCAGCTACTTTGTAGCGACGGCATCCGGTCTCTCGTCGGGATCAGCAGACGTGGATTTGTTGGTGATAACTTACATAAGTGCATAAAATTTGATCGCATCTTTCGGCTTCGAGGCCATTTTGTAAGTCGTGTGCCCTGAAACCTAAAAACGGCTGGCCCGTGACTGCACCGAAGAATACGTCAAAACGGACGCCAATGTTGGCACTGGCTGCAGCTCCTCCTAAAAAGCAGACCCAGCACCAGATTCACCGCCGGCTGCGTGAGCACCAGCATTGGCCGATTACCGGTGTCATCGACACCATCAACCTAAATTGAAAACGAGAGCCAGACGGAAAGCAAACAAAGCGAAATGTGAGCCAAACGTGAAAAGCTTTAAATTATTTCTGTACTCGAACTACAGTCGTCGGGAGTGACAAAATCCAACTAAAGTAAGTAATAAGGTCCCTTTGGGCATCGAGATGAGCCAAAAAGTTGACAAACGAAAATCGGCGTAATAAAATGTTAATGCTCAAACACAAAACAACTCAAAAGCTAGGTACATTCACACATTATTTTAGCCAATCAGGAAGAAGGACTTTTAATGTAGGACGACGACTAAAATGTTAATTCGTATCCATTACAAGGATATGCCAAAATCATTTCAAACCAAATTATAATAGAGTTCGGTCTGCTGCATTGTTAAATGCCAAATAGTTTTGATGTCAGCTTATTGTCTTTGACTCATCAAATGGACGTGCCACAAACAGTCATGAACTCGAATGTTCGAGCTCAACGTCTAAAGATAAATGTTAAATCAGGGTATACTAATACGCAGTGAGTTTGAGTCCGATCCGCTGACAAAGAAAAATGTTTCGAATGTTCCCCAAAATTTAACAGGTGTAGATGGAATTTCCCAAACTGCCGAAGTTCTTATGTGCAGCTTTGAACATAATATTGAAACTTATTGGACACAACTTTAAAGTTGGCGTTACAACCCTTATTTTTACAAAGAGATTTGAAACTCACTTTGAAGCCGATCAACCGATCAAGAGGCAAAACACTTTCATACAACGGTCTGAAGAAATGTAGGTAACATATGTAAAAAATATATATAGCTTCCATTAGAAAGATCGTGCAAAAAATCGTACATGAAGAGTTTTATTTATATCAAGCAACCCAGGCACTTACTATTTAGACTATGATGATTACAAATGAACCAAACCTATTAGGAGCATACTACTATATTATAGGGCTCTATAGGAAGAATCCGTGCTTAAGATATTCTTAAATTTCCGCTTTAAACAATTTTAAAAGCAGCTTATGTGAGTCCTAGCTTTATTTTTCAACACTAGTTTTGTTAAGAGATTGATAAATGATAAAAGGCGTATGGATTAGAAGCCCAATTTTTCATCAATTTCAATAATTCCCATTTCTACAATATTTAAAAGAGTACTTTTTACCAGCTTATATCTGTTGTAACACGTTTAACAGATTATTTGAACGAAACAAAGAAATTGTATGTGAATAACCATCTCGTCTGAGTTTGTTGGAGTTTTAACTAACACTTTAAAGCGGGTGTTGCCCCTAAAGCATTCCGTAAAGATATGTTATCGAAAGTTCTCTACTTTTCAATTGACAATAACGCTCAGAAAGCTTTGTAATATTGCTCTTTCTGCTTGCCTTACCTTCTTTATCTTCTGGTCCTGATGGGCGTTCTGGGCCAGTGCTTTTATTCTATAACTGCAGCCAGTTCTTGTTTCTGTTGTCTGTCCTTTTTTATAATAATCCTCAGTACCATTGCTGGTTGCTTTTGTAGATTTTATCAAGGTCCAGCCATGGCCTTGCCGGTCTGCAACAACATCAGCTGTAAAAAATCATTTATTTAGCTTGTTTTATATTGCTTTTTATTTACATATTTTCCTTTTGGTGCTTCAGCTATATGCATACGCAAGATATAACAAATATCTTTCTTTCTAGGCATTTTGCTATGATTTTCATTATTGGCACCAATGAGGGCTTATAGCGTTAAAGATAACGATAACACCACAAAAACCCACCCATGCGCCTAGAAACTCGCAACTTTTTTCGTCAATTTGCATGTAAGCGTATTCAATTGCCCGCTTTAAGTTAAGCTGCTGGCTCTCTTTTGCACATTTGTGCATTGGTTGTTTGCTTGTTTACTGTTAGTCATTTACACAGACGGGCACGCACATATTCAAAGAGGTACAGCGGCTCATTTTTGTCCACGATGCACGAACGAATTCATACGACTGAAGTCGAACTCTTGGCCCGCCGGCCTCGCTGCTGGCTGACCGGCTGTAGTTTCTGCTATGTGGATTAAGCTTGATATAGAGAGAGCGAGAGAAAGAGAGAAATATAGGGGCGGAGAGCGTGCAGACATATCTGGAAGTGTAACGTATTCTGCAAGGTGAGCTTTCGCTCTTGCAGTCCTCCCTATCTCTCTCTATCTCTCAATAGCTGTTTAATCGGTAGCTCATTTGTTCATCTCTCTCCTTCATGAGCAGCTTCCTGTACTATTTTCTCTCATATCACACCCACATAGTGCTTGTGGGTAAGCTGCCAAATGGCCAGGTAATGGTAGAGGGCATGCAATTGCGTCGAGTTGTGCGTTGTTAAAGAACCCTTTTAGATTAAAGAGATAACTCATAAAATAAATTAAAACAAAATAATGAAATTGTAAAATACTATTATATTTTATTATAACTTAATTTATATAAAAATGAAAATGAAATGCAATCTTCTTATTGTCATCCAATATTATTCGATGTCATATGTCAATTTATTATGAAACATTTACGCAATGCAGACTTTTGAGCCAGATTGATTTATGTTGCATAAATTCGTTAACCCGAAATGAGACAGAAATCAGAACGCGAATTCAACAGCAAAACGGGTTTGTTTCAAATTAAATTTTTAATTAATGCCATTAATAAGAACAACCCAAACACATTCAGCGTCAGCGGTGTGCAGCGAAAAGGGCTCTGTTGAAGAGCGCGGCAACAAAATGTCGACATGGAAAATTTAACGGGCAATTGAAGTTTACATCCGCAAATTGTCGCTGGCCTAGAGCGAGTTTTTCGCAGGGAGCTGCTGGGTCGCAAAACGAAAATGTTGCCATTTGCTACTAATTGAAAAATGTTTGCTTCCATTTCACGGGGCGGCTGTAGTTGATGTAGCCCGTCTCAAATCAAGAGACGCACATTAATTGTTAAATATACAAATTGTTTATTGCACCATCGCAGCTTCATAAAATATTCAACTTGAGGAATTTACCAGAGCTCGCATTGGCCGCTCAGTGGGAGGCGCCACGCGGGATCAAACAGGGATTGTGGCCATACGGGTGAATCAGGGTGGATACAATTTTTAATGTCGCCATCGTCATTGCCACATAAAAGTGTAATTAAGTTCATGTGGCGAAAATTGAATTGTTTCAAAATGAATAAAATGGGTACTTATTTAATGTGGCAAATGAAACAGCTGCATTTGACAGGCGCCCGGGACGTGGGAAAAACGAATCAGGTCAGAACTAGAACTTTAAGGCCTTTGGAACGCAATTCGCATCGTAACCTTGCAACGACTGTTTTTTCAGTGTTTCCATGTTGCTTTTTACAAACAGTCAGCAATGTTTAATTATTTGCCCTTTGGCTTTTAAAAGATTAAAAAATAAATTGTATCCATGGTCATCTATGCGGCCCAGTTGAAATTTCAATCAGTTCTTGTTGTAGCCTTGGTCGCATTGGCCTCAAAAGTGAATTTGGCACGCGAAAGCATATTCCAATTCAACAGTTGGATTTCAATTTTGCCAAAAGCAAATGTTCCGTTGAAAAAGTTCAATGCCGCTTTAAAAGATGCACCACTTTTTATACCCTTGCAGAGGGTATTATAATTTTGTCGTGAAATGTGTAACGCATAGAAGGAGACATCTCCGACCCCATAAAGTATATATATTCTTGATCAGCATCAACAGTCGAGTCGATATAGCCATGTCCGTCTGTCCGTCTGTCCGGCTGTCTGTTTCTATGCGAACTAGTCTCTCAGTTTTAAAGCTATCTTAATGAAACTTTGCAGAAGGCCCTTTTTCTGTTGCACGCAGCACATATGTCAAAACCAGCTGGATCTGACTACTATATCAAATAGCTGCCATAGGAAAAATCGGTCGAAAATTAAGTTTTTGTATGAAAAAACATTTTGTTTTTCAAGATATCTTGACCAAACTCGGCATTTATTAGTTTTACTAAGCTCCTCATATATATATGCTAGATCCTATTAAGATCGGACCATTATATCATATAGCTGCCATAGGAACGATCGGTCGAAAATTATTATTTTGTATGAAAAAACATTTTGTTTTTCAAGATATCTTGACCAACCTTGGCATTTTTAAGTTTTACTAAGCTCCTCATATATATGCAAAATCCTTTTAAGATCGGACCACTATATCATATAGCTGCCATAGGAACGATCGGTCGAAAACTAGGTTTTTGATTAAAAGCCTTTTTTGTTTATCAAGATACCTTCACCAAGCTCGCCATTAACCATTTTCTCGGCATTAAAAGGTTGCAAGGGTATTAGATCTTCGGCGTGCCGAAGATAGCCTTTCTTCCTCGTTTTACTTTATTTAATTATTATTAGTTTTATAAGATGTGTTAAAATATTACATTACTAGCGCACATTAAAAATAAATTCATTTTGTATAGCACCTGGGAATTGCCCGTTGTGCACACACACACTCACACTATACGAGTGCAACACCATACACATATGTATGGCAATTATATGCTAATTTCAGACGAATAATTTGCATATGTTTGTGCTTGGTGTACCACGATGCGTAGCCGTATTCTCTATGCCTGCTATTCGCTCTCAGTTTCATTTTCTGCTTATCGTACACACAGGAATATTTGTAACGCATTACTGATGTTTTTCTGATAAAGGATCATATAAAAACAACAAATTTTTAGCTGTCGATGAGTGATTTCGGGATGAGGTCAGGTGAAGCTAGTGTCGAACCTGTTGGGCCATTCACAATTACACAT
>JBAMCE010000625.1:0-27351 GCA_037075305.1 Drosophila kanekoi | reverse complement strand
GACTATTAAGTCTTAACACATTCAGTCTCACCTGGAACTCAAAATTGCCTTACCAAAACTTGTTTCAGATACCAGGAACCCTGTTAATCCAGCATTTGCATCCTAGGGGCGCAACTCAAAGCCAAACAGGCTCAACCGACTATTTAATCTAAAAACATACAGTCTTGCCCAGCTGTCAAAACTGTTTTACCAAACCTTGTCTTAGATTCCAGGAGCCAAGCCAATCTGGCATGTGGAGCCTAAGGGAGCAAGTCAAAGCCAAACAGGCTCACCCGACAATTTAATCTTAAAACATGCAGACTTACGTAGTTGCCAAAGCTGCTATACCAAAACTTGTCTCAGATACCAGGAACCCTGTTAATGCAGCATTTGCATCCTAGGGGCGCAAGTCAAAGCCAAACAGGCTCTCCCGACTATTAAATCTTAAAACATATAGCCCCATCTGGCCGCAAAATTGATTTACCAAAACTTGTCTTAGATACCAGGAACCCTGTTATTCCAGCATTTGCATCCTAAGGGTGCATGTCAAAGCCAAACACGCTCACCCGACTATTTAAACTTAGAGTATACAGCCTTACCTAGCTGTCAAAACTGTTTTACCAAAACTTGTCTTAGATTCCAGGAGCACCGCCAATCTGGTATGTGCAGCCTAGTGGAGCAAGTCAAAGCAAAATAGTCTCACCCAACTATTAAGTCTTAACACATTCAGCCTCACCTGGTACTCAAAATTGTCTTACCAAAACTTGTTTCAGATACCAGGAACCCTGTTAATCCAGCATTTGCATCCTAGGGGCGCAACTCAAAGCCAAACAGGCTCAACCGACTATTTAATCTAAAAACATACAGTCTTACCCAGCTGTCAAAACTGTTTTACCAAACCTTGTCTTAGATTCCAGGAGCCAAGCCAATCTGGCATGTGGAGCCTAAGGGAGCAAGTCAAAGCCAAACAGGCTCACCCGACAATTTAATCTTAAAACATACAGACTTACGTAGTTGCCAAAGCTGCTTTACCAAAACTTGTCTCAGCTACCAGGAACCCTGTTAATGCAGCATTTGCATCCTAGGGGCGCAAGTCAAAGCCAAACAGGCTCTCCCGACTATTAAATCTTAAAACATATAGCCTGACACCTGACACCTGACAATTTAATCTTAAAACATACAGACTTACGTAGCTGCTAAAACTGCTTTGCCAAAACTTGCCTTAGAAACCAGGAGCCCTGTTAATCTAGCATTTGCAGCCTAGGGGAGCAAGTCAAACCAAAATAGTCTCACCCGACTATTAAGTCTTAACACATTCAGCCTCACCTGGAACTCAAAATTGCCTTACCAAAACTTGCTTCAGATACCAGGAACCCTGTTAATCCAGCATTTGCATCCTAGGGCCGCAACTCAAAGCCAAACAGGCTCAACCGACTATTTAATCTAAAAACATACAGTCTTACCCAGCTGTCAAAACTGTTTTACCAAACCTTGTCTTAGATTCCAGGAGCCAAGCCAATCTGGCATGTGGAGCCTCAAGGGAGCAAGTCAAAGCCAAACAGGCTCACCCGACAATTTAATCTTAAAACATACAGACTTACGTAGTTGCCAAAGCTGCTTTACCAAAACTTGTCTCAGCTACCAGGAACCCTGTTAATGCAGCATTTGCATCCTAGGGGCGCAAGTCAAAGCCAAACAGGCTCTCCCGACTATTAAATCTTAAAACATATAGCCCCATCTGGCCGCAAAATTGATTTACCAAAACTTGTCTTAGATACAAGGAACCCTGTTATTCCAGCATTTGCATCCTAAGGGCGCAAGTCAAAGCCAAACACGCTCACCCGACAATTTAAACTTAAAGCATACAGCCTTACCTAGCTGTCAAAACTGTTTTACCAAAACTTGTCTTAGATTCCAGGAACCCCGCCAATCTGGCATGTGGAGCCTAGGGGAGCAAGTCAAAGCCAAACAGGCTCACCCGACAGTTTAATCTTAAAACATACAGACTTACGTAGCTGACAAAACTGCTTTACCAAAACTTGCCTTAGAAACCAGGAGCCCTGTTAATCTAGCATTTGCAGCCTAGGGGAGCAAGTCAAAGCAAAATAGTCTCACCCGACTATTAAGTATGAACACATTCAGCCTCACCTGGAACTCAGAATTGCCTTACCAAAACTTGTCTCAGATTCCAGGAACCCTGGTTATCCAGCATTTGCATCCTAGGGGCGCAAGTCAAAGCCAAACAGGCTCTCCCGACAATTTAATCTTAAAACTTACAGACTTACGTAGCTGCCAAAACTGCTTTACCAAAACTTGCCTTAGAAACCAGGAGCCCTGTTAATCTAGCATTTGCAGCCTAGGGGAGCAAGTCAAACCAAAATAGTCTCACCCGACTATTAAGTCTTAACACATTCAGCCTCACCTGGAACTCAGAATTGCCTTACCAAAACTTGTTTCAGATACCAGGAACCCTGTTAATCCAGCATTTGCATCCTAGGGGCGCAACTCAAAGCCAAACAGGCTCAACCGACTATTTAATCTAAAAACATACAGTCTTGCCCAGCTGTCAAAACTGTTTTACCAAACCTTGTCTTAGATTCCAGGAGCCAAGCCAATCTGGCATGTGGAGCCTAAGGGAGCAAGTCAAAGCCAAACAGGCTCTCGCGACTATTAAATCTTAAAACATATAGCCTGACACCTGACACCTGACAATTTAATCTTAAAACATACAGACTTACGTAGCTGCCAAAACTGTTTTACCAAACCTTGTCTTAGATTCCAGGAGCCAAGCCAATCTGGCATGTGGAGCCTAAGGGAGCAAGTCAAAGCCAAACAGGCTCACCCGACAATTTAATCTTGAAACATACAGACTTACGTAGTTCCCAAAGCTGCTTTACCAAAACTTGTCTCAGATACCAGGAACCCTGTTAATGCAGCATTTGCATCCTAGGGGCGCAAATCAAAGCCAAACAGGCTCTCCCGACTATTAAATCTTAAAACATATAGCCCCATCTGGCCGCCAAAACTGATTTACCAAAACTTGTCTTAGATACCAGAAACCCTGTTATTCCAGCATTTGCATCCTAGGGGCGCAAGTCAAAGCCAAACACGCTCTTCCGACTATTTAATCTTAAAGCATACAACCTTACCTAGCTGTCAAAACTGTTTTACCAAAAACTTGTCTTAGATTCCAGGAGCCCCGCCAATCTGGCATGCGGAGCCTAGGGGAACAAGTCAAAGTCAAACAGGCTCACCTGACAATTTAATCTTAAAACATACAGACTTACGTAGCTGCCAAAACTACTTTACCAAAACTTGCCTTAGAAACCAGGAGCCCTGTTAATCTAGCATTTGCAGCCTATGGGAGCAAGTCAAAGCAAAATAGTCTCACCCGACTATTAAGTCTTAACACATTCAGCCTCACCTGGTACTCAAAATTGCCTTACCAAAACTTGTTTCAGATACCAGGAACCCTGTTAGTCCAGCATTTGCATCCTAGGGGCGCAACTCAAAGCCAAACAGGCTCAACCGACTATTTAATCTAAAAACATACAGTCTTACCCAGCTGTCAAAACTGTTTTACCAAACCTTGTCTTAGATTCCAGGAGCCAAGCCAATCTGGCATGTGGAGCCTCAGGGAGCAAGTCAAAGCCAAACAGGCTCACCTGACAATTTAATCTTAAAACATACAGACTTACGTAGTTGCCAAAGCTGCTTTACCAAAACTTGTCTCAGCTACCAGGAACCCTGTTAATGCAGCATTTGCATCCTAGGGGCGCAAGTCAAAGCCAAACAGGCTCTCCCGACTATTAAATCTTAAAACATATAGCCCCATCTGGCCGCAAAATTGATTTACCAAAACTTGTCTTAGATACCAGGAACCCTGTTATTCCAGCATTTGCATCCTAAGGGCGCAAGTCAAAGCCAAACACGCTCACCCGACTATTTAAACTTAAAGCATACAGCCATACCTAGCTGTCAAAACTGTTTTACCAAAACTTGTCTTAGATTCCAGGAGCCCCGCCAATCTGGCATGTGGAGCCTAGGGGAGCAAGTCAAAGCCAAACAGGCTCACCCGACAGTTTAATCTTAAAACATACAGACTTACGTAGCTGCCAAAACTGCTTTACCAAAACTTGCCTTAGAAACCAGGAGCCCTGTTAATCTAGCATTTGCAGCCTAGGGGAGCAAGTCAAAGCAAAATAGTCTCACCCGACTATTAAGTATGAACACATTCAGCCTCACCTGGAACTCAAAATTGCCTTACCAAAACTTGTCTCAGATTCCAGGAACCCTGGTTATCCAGCATTTGCATCCTAGGGGCGCAAGTCAAAGCCAAACAGGCTCTCCCGACAATTTAATCTTAAAACTTACAGACTTACGTAGCTGCCAAAACTGCTTTACCAAAACTTGCCTTAGAAACCAGGAGCCCTGTTAATCTAGCATTTGCAGCCTAGGGAGCAAGTCAAACCAAAATAGTCTCACCCGACTATTAAGTCTTAACACATTCAGCCTCACCTGGAACTCAAAATTGCCTTACCAAAACTTGTTTCAGATACCAGGAACCCTGTTAATCCATTATTTGCATCCTAGGGGCGCAACTCAAAGCCAAACAGGCTCAACCGACTATTTAATCTAAAAACATACAGTCTTGCCCAGCTGTCAAAACTGTTTTACCAAACCTTGTCTTAGATTCCAGGAGCCAAGCCAATCTGGCATGTGGAGCCTAAGGGAGCAAGTCAACGCCAAACAGGCTCACCCGACAATTTAATCTTAAAACATACAGACTTACGTAGTTGCCAAAGCTGCTTTACCAAAACTTGTCTCAGATACCAGGAACCCTTTTAATCCAGCATTTGCATCCTAGGGGCGCAACTCAAAGCCAAACAGGCTCAACCGACTATTTAATTTAAAAACATACAGTCTTGCCCAGCTGTCAAAACTGTTTTACCAAACCTTGTCTTAGATTCCAGGAGCCAAGCCAATCTGGCATGTGGAGCCTAAGGGAGCAAGTCAACGCCAAACAGGCTCACCCGACAATTTAATCTTAAAACATACAGACTTACGTAGCTGCCAAAACTGCTTTACCAAAACTTGCCTTAGAAACCAGGAGCCCTGTTAATCTAGCGTTTGCAGCCTATGGGAGCAAGTCAGAGCAAAATAGTCTCACCCGACTATTAAATCTTAAAACATATAGCCCCATCTGGCCGCAAAATTGATTTACCAAAACTTGTCTAAGATACCAGGAACCCTGTTATTCCAGCATTTGCATCCTAAGGGCGCAAGTCAAAGCCAAACACGCTCACCCGACTATTTAAACTTAAAGCATACAGCCTTACCTAGCTGTCTAAACTGTTTTACCAAAACTTGTCTTAGATTCCAGTAGCACCGCCAATCTGGCATGTGCAGCCTAGTGGAGCAAGTCAAAGCAAAATAGTCTCACCCAACTATTAAGTCTTAACACATTCAGCCTCACCTGGTACTCAAAATTGTCTTACCAAAACTTGTTTCAGATACCAGGAACCCTGTTAATCCAGCATTTGCATCCTAGGGGCGCAACTCAAAGCCAAACAGGCTCACCCGACTATTTAAACTTAAAGCATACAGCCTTACCTAACTGTCAAATCTGTTTTACCAAAACTTGTCTTAGATTCCAGGAGCACCGCCAATCTGGCATGTGGAGCCTAGGGAGCAAGTCAAAGCCAAACAGGCTCACCCGACAGTTTAATCTTAAAACATACAGACTTACGTAGCTGCCAAAACTACTTTACCAAAACTTGCCTTAGAAACCAGGAGCCCTGTTAATCTAGCATTTGCAGCCTATGGGAGCAAGTCAAAGCAAAATAGTCTCACCCGACTATTAAGTCTTAACACATTCAGCCTCACCTGGTACTCAAAATTGCCTTACCAAAACTTGTTTCAGATACCAGGAACCCTGTTAGTCCAGCATTTGCATCCTAGGGGCGCAACTCAAAGCCAAACAGGCTCAACCGACTATTTAATCTAAAAACATACAGTCTTACCCAGCTGTCAAAACTGTTTTACCAAACCTTGTCTTAGATTCCAGGAGCCAAGCCAATCTGGCATGTGGAGCCTCAGGGAGCAAGTCAAAGCCAAACAGGCTCACCTGACAATTTAATCTTAAAACATACAGACTTACGTAGTTGCCAAAGCTGCTTTACCAAAACTTGTCTCAGCTACCAGGAACCCTGTTAATGCAGCATTTGCATCCTAGGGGCGCAAGTCAAAGCCAAACAGGCTCTCCCGACTATTAAATCTTAAAACATATAGCCCCATCTGGCCACAAAATTGATTTGCCAAAACTTGTCTTAGATACCAGGAACCCTGTTATTCCAGCATTTGCATCCTAAGGGCGCAAGTCAAAGCCAAACACGCTCACCCGACTATTTAAACTTAAAGCATACAGCCATACCTAGCTGTCAAAACTGTTTTACCAAAACTTGTCTTAGATTCCAGGAGCCCCGACAATCTGGCATGTGGAGCCTAGGGGAGCAAGTCAAAGCCAAACAGGCTCACCCGACAGTTTAATCTTAAAACATACAGACTTACGTAGCTGCCAAAACTGCTTTACTCAAAACTTGCCTTAGAAACCAGGAGCCCTGTTAATCTAGCATTTGCAGCCTAGGGGAGCAAGTCAAAGCAAAATAGTCTCACCCGACTATTAAGTATGAACACATTCAGCCTCACCTGGAACTCAAAATTGCCTTACCAAAACTTGTCTCAGATTCCAGGAACCCTGGTTATCCAGCATTTGCATCCTAGGGGCGCAAGTCAAAGCCAAACAGGCTCTCCCGACAATTTAATCTTAAAACTTACAGACTTACGTAGCTGCCAAAACTGCTTTACCAAAACTTGCCTTAGAAACCAGGAGCCCTGTTAATCTAGCATTTGCAGCCTAGGGGAGCAAGTCAAACCAAAATAGTCTCACCCGACTATTAAGTCTTAACACATTCAGCCTCACCTGGAACTCAAAATTGCCTTACCAAAACTTGTTTCAGATACCAGGAACCCTGTTAATCCATTATTTGCATCCTAGGGCGCAACTCAAAGCCAAACAGGCTCAACCGACTATTTAATCTAAAAACATACAGTCTTGCCCAGCTGTCAAAACTGTTTTACCAAACCTTGTCTTAGATTCCAGGAGCCAAGCCAATCTGGCATGTGGAGCCTAAGGGAGCAAGTCAACGCCAAACAGGCTCACCCGACAATTTAATCTTAAAACATACAGACTTACGTAGTTGCCAAAGCTGCTTTACCAAAACTTGTCTCAGATACCAGGAACCCTTTTAATCCAGCATTTGCATCCTAGGGGCGCAACTCAAAGCCAAACAGGCTCAACCGACTATTTAATCTAAAAACATACAGTCTTGCCCAGCTGTCAAAACTGTTTTACCAAACCTTGTCTTAGATTCCAGGAGCCAAGCCAATCTGGCATGTGGAGCCTAAGGGAGCAAGTCAACGCCAAACAGGCTCACCCGACAATTTAATCTTAAAACATACAGACTTACGTAGCTGCCAAAACTGATTTAGCAAAACTTGCCTTAGAAACCAGGAGCCCTGTTAATCTAGCGTTTGCAGCCTATGGGAGCAAGTCAGAGCAAAATAGTCTCACCCGACTATTAAATCTTAAAACATATAGCCCCATCTGGCCGCAAAATTGATTTACCAAAACTTGTCTAAGATACCAGGAACCCTGTTATTCCAGCATTTGCATCCTAAGGGCGCAAGTCAAAGCCAAACACGCTCACCCGACTATTTAAACTTAAAGCATACAGCCTTACCTAGCTGTCTAAACTGTTTTACCAAAACTTGTCTTAGATTCCAGTAGCACCGCCAATCTGGCATGTGCAGCCTAGTGGAGCAAGTCAAAGCAAAATAGTCTCACCCAACTATTAAGTCTTAACACATTCAGCCTCACCTGGTACTCAAAATTGTCTTACCAAAACTTGTTTCAGATACCAGGAACCCTGTTAATCCAGCATTTGCATCCTAGGGGCGCAACTCAAAGCCAAACAGGCTCACCCGACTATTTAAACTTAAAGCATACAGCCTTACCTAACTGTCAAATCTGTTTTACCAAAACTTGTCTTAGATTCCAGGAGCACCGCCAATCTGGCATGTGCAGCCTAGTGGAGCAAGTCAAAGGAAAATAGTCTCACCCAACTATTAAGTCTTAACACATTCAGCCTCACCTGGTACTCAAATTGTCTTACCAAAACTTGTTTCAGATACCAGGAACCCTGTTAATCCAGCATTTGCATCCTAGGGGCGCAACTCAAAGAAAACAGGCTCAACTATTTAATCTTAAAACATACAGTCCTGCCCTGCTGTCAAAACAGTTTTACCAAACCTTGTCTTAGATTCCAGGAGCCAAGCCAATCTGGCATGTGGAGCCTAAGGGAGCAAGTCAAAGCCAAACAGGCTCACCCGACAATTTAATCTTTAAACATACAGACTTACGTAGTTGCCAAAGCTGCTTTACCAAAACTTGTCTCAGATACCAGGAACCCTGTTAATCCAGCATTTGCATCCTAGGGGCGCAACTCAAAGCCAAACAGGCTCTCCCCGACTATTAAATCTTAAAACATATAGCCTGACACCTGACACCTGACAATTTAATCTTAAAACATACAGACTTACGTAGCTGCTAAAACTGCTTTTCCAAAACTTGCCTTAGAAACCAGGAGCCCTGTTAATCTAGCATTTGCAGCCTATGGGAGCAAGTCAAAGCAAAATAGTTTCACCCGACTATTAAGTCTTAACACATTCAGCCTCACCTGGTACTCAAAATTGCCTTACCAAAACTTGTTTCAGATACCAGGAACCCTGTTAATCCAGCATTTGCATCCTAAGGGCGCAACTCAAAGCCAAACAGGCTAGACCGACTATTTAATCTTAAAACATACAGTCTTGCCCAGCTGTCAAAACTGTTTTACCAAACCTTGTCTTAGATTCCAGGAGCCAAGCCATTCTGGCATGTGGAGCCTAAGGGAGCAAGTCAAAGCCAAACAGGCTCACCCGACAATTTAATCTTAAAACATACAGACTTACGTACCAAACAGGCTCATCTGACTATTTGAATCCTAAAACATATAGCCCCATCTTGCCGCCAAAACTGATTTACCAAAACTCATCTCAGTTACCAGGAACCCTGTTAATCTAGCATTTGCAGCCTAGGGGAGCAAGACAAAGCCAAATATTCTCACCCGACTATTAAACTTTAAAACATATAGCCCCATCTGGCCGCCAAAACTGATTTACCAAAACTTGTCTCAGATATCAGGAACCCTGTTAATCCAGCATTTGCATCCTAGGGGCGCAACTCAAAGCCAAACAGGCTCACCCGACTATTTAAACTTAAAGCATACAGCCTTACCTAGCTGTCAAATCTGTTTTACCAAAACTTGTCTTAGATTTCAGGAGCACCGCCAATCTGGCATGTGCAGCCTAGTGGAGCAAGTCAAAGCAAAATAGTCTCACCCAACTATTAAGTCTTAACACATTCAGCCTCACCTGGTACTCAAATTGTCTTACCAAAACTTGTCTCAGATACCAGGAACCCTGTTAATCCAGCATTTGCATCCTAGTGGCGTAACTCAAAGCCAAACAGGCTCAGACCGACTATTTAATCTTAAAACATACAGTCTTGCCCAGCTGTCAAAACTGTTTTACCAAACCTTGTCTTAGATTCCAGGAGCCAAGCCAATCTGGCATGTGGAGCCTAAGGGAGCAAGTCAAAGCCAAACAGGCTCACCCGACAATTTAATCTTTAAACATACAGACTTACGTAGTTGCCAAAGCTGCTTTACCAAAACTTGTCTCAGATGCCAGGAACCCTGTTAATGCAGCATTTGCATCCTAGGGGCGCAAGTCAAAGCCAAACAGGCTCTCCCGACTATTAAATCTTAAAACATATAGCCTGACACCTGACACCTGACAATTTAATCTTAAAACATACAGACTTACGTAGCTGCTAAAACTGCTTTACCAAAACTTGCCTTAGAAACCAGGAGCCCTGTTAATCTAGCATTTGCAGCCTATGGGAGCAAGTCAAAGCAAAATAGTCTCACCCGACTATTAAGTCTTAACACATTCAGCCTCACCTGGTACTCAAAAATTGCCTTACCAAAACTTGTTTCAGATACCAGGAACCCTGTTAATCCAGCATTTGCATCCTAGGGGCGCAACTCAAAGCCAAACAGGCTAGACCGACTATTTAATCTTAAAACATACAGTCTTGCCCAGCTGTCAAAACTGTTTTACCAAACCTTGTCTTAGATTCCAGGAGCCAAGCCAATCTGGCATGTGGAGCCTAAGGGAGCAAGTCAAAGCCAAACAGGCTCACCCGACAATTTAATCTTAAAACATACAGACTTACGTAGTTGCCAAAGCTGCTTTACCAAAACTTGTCTCAGATACCAGGAACCCTGTTAATGCAGCATTTGCATCCCTAGGGGAGCAAGTCAAAGTCAAACAGACTCACCCGACTATTTAAACTTAAAACATACAGACTTACGTAGCTGTTAAAACTGCTTTACCAAAACCTTTTTTGGATTCCAGGAGCCCGGCAATCTGGCATGTGGAGCCTAGGGGAGCAAGTCAAAAGCCAAACAGGCTCACCCGACAGTTTAATCTTAAAACATACAGACTTACGTAGCTGCCAAAACTGCTTTACCAAAACTTGCCTTAGAAACCAGGAGCCCTGTTAATCTAGCATTTGCAGCCTAGGGTAGCAAGTCAAAGCCAAACAGGCTCACCCGACAATTTAATCTTAAAACATACAGACTTACGTAGTTGCCAAAGCTGCTTTACCAAAACTTGTCTCAGCTACCAGGAACCCTGTTAATGCAGCATTTGCATCCTAGGGGCGCAAGTCAAAGCCAAACAGGCTCACCCGACTATTTAATCTTAAAACATATATCCCCATCTGGCCGCCAAAAATGATTTACCAAAACTTGTCTTAGATGCCAGGAACCCTGTTATTCCAGCATTTTCATCCTAGGGGCGCAAGTCAAAGCCAAACACGCTCACCCGACTATTTAATCTTAAAGCATACAGCCTTACCTAGCTGTCAAAACTGTTTTACCAAAACTTGTCTTAGATTCCAGGAGCACCGCCAATCTGGCATGTGCAGCCTAGTGAAGCAAGTCAAAGCCAAACAGGCTCATCTGACTATTTAATCCTAAAACATATAGCCCCATCTTGCCGCCAAAACTGATTTACCAAAACTTATCTCAGTTACCAGGAAACCTGTTAATCTAGCATTTGCAGCCTAGGGAGCAAGACAAAGCCAAATATTCTCACCCGACTATTACATTTTAAAACATATAGCCCCATCTGGCCGCCAAAACTGATTTACCAAAACTTGTCTCAGATATCAGGAACCCTGTTAATCCAGCATTTGCATCCTAGGGGAGCAAGTCAAGTCAAACAGACTCACCCGACTATTTAAACTTAAAACATACAGACTTACGTAGCTGTTAAAACTGTTTTACCAAAACCTTTTTTAGATTCCAGGAGCCCCGCCAATCTGGCATGTGCCGCCTAGGGGAGAAAGTCAAAGCCAAATAGTCTCACACGAAACATAAAACATTCAGCCTCACCTGGAACTCAAAATTGCCATACCAAAACTTGTTTCAGATACCAGGAACCCTGTTAATCCAGCATTTGCATACTATGGGCGCAAGTCAAGGCCAAATAGGGTCAACCGACTATTTAATCTTAAAACATACAGTCTTGCCCTGCTGTCAAAACTGTTTTACCAAACCTTCTCTTAGATTCCAGGAGCCCCGCCAATCTGGCATGTGGAGCCTAGGGGAGCAAGTCAAAACCAAACAGGCTCACCCGAGAATTTAATCTTAAAACATACAGCCCCATCTGGCTGCCAAAACTGCTTTACCAAAACTTGCCTTAGAAACCTGGAGCCCTGTTAATCTAGCATTTGCAGCCTAGGGGAGCAAGTCAAAAGCAAAATAATCTCATCCGACTATTAAGTCTGAACACATTCAGCCTCACCTGGAACTCAGAATTGCCTTACCAAAACTTGTCTCAGATTCCAGGAACCCTGGTTATCCAGCATTTGCATCCTAGGGGCGCAAGTCAAAGCCAAACAGGCTCACCCGACTATTAAGTCTTAAAACATATAGCCCCATCTGGCCGCCAAAACTGATTTACCAAAACTTGTCTTAGATACCAGAAACCCTGTTATTCCAGCATTTGCATCCTAGGGGCGCAAGTCAAAGCCAAACTCGCTCTTTCGACTATTTAATCTTAAAGCATACAACCTTACCTAGCTGTCAAAACTGTTTTACCAAAACTTGTCTTAGATTCCAGGAGCCCCGCCAATCTGGCATGTGAAGCCTAGGGGAGCAAGTCAAAGCCAAACAGGCTCACCTGACAATTTAATCTTAAAACATACAGACTTACGTAGCTGCCAAAACTGCTTTACCAAAACTTGCCTTAGAAACCAGGAGCCCTGTTAATCTAGCGTTTGCAGCCTATGGGAGCAAGTCAGAGCAAAATAGTCTCACCCGACTATTAAATCTTAAAACATATAGCCCCATCTGGCCGCCAAAAATGATTTACCAAAACTTGTCTTAGATGCCAGGAACCCTGTTATTCCAGCATTTTCATCCTAGGAGTGCAAGTCAAAGCCAAACACGCTCACCCGACTATTTAATCTTAAAACGCACACCGCCTTACCTAGCTGTCAAAACGGTTTTACCAAAACTTGTCTTAGATTCCAGGAGCACCGCCAATCTGGCATGTGCAGCCTAGTGGAGCAAGTCAAAGCCAAACAGGCTCATCCGACTATTTAATCCTAAAACATATAGCCCCATCTTGCGCCAAAACTGATTTACCAAAACTTATCTCAGTTACCAGGAACCCTGTTAATCTAGCATTTGCAGCCTAGGGGAGCAAGACAAAGCCAAATATTCTCACCCGACTATTAAATTTTAAAACATATAGCCCCATCTGGCCGCCAAAACTGATTTACCAAAACTTGTCTCAGATATCAGGAACCCTGTTAATCCAGCATTTGCATCCTAGGGGAGCAAGTCAAAGTCAAACAGACTCACCCGACTATTTAAACTTAAAACATACAGACTTACGTAGCTGTTAAAACTGTTTTACCAAAACCTTTTTTAGATTCCAGGAGCCCCGCCAATCTGGCATGTGCCGCCTAGGGGAGAAAGTCAAAGCCAAATAGTCTCACACGAAACATAAAACATTCAGCCTCACCTGGTACTCAAAATTGCCTTACCAAAACTTGTTTCAGATACCAGGAACCCTGTTAATCCAGCATTTGCATCCTAGGGGCGCAACTCAAAGCCAAACAGGCTAGACCGACTATTTAATCTTAAAACATACAGTCTTGCCCAGCTGTCAAAACTGTTTTACCAAACCTTGTCTTAGATTCCAGGAGCCAAGCCAATCTGGCATGTGGAGCCTAAGGGAGCAAGTCAAAGCCAAACAGGGCTCACCCGACAATTTAATCTTAAAACATACAGACTTACGTAGTTCCCAAAGCTGCTTTACCAAAACTTGTCTCAGATACCAGGAACCCTGTTAATGCAGCATTTGCATCCTAGGGGCGCAAGTCAAAGCCAAACAGGCACTCCCGACTATTAAAGCTTAAAACATATAGCCCCATCTGGGCGCCAAAATGATTTACCAAAACTTGTCTTAGATGCCAGGAACCCTGTTATTCCAGCATTTTCATCCTAGGAGTGCAAGTCAAAGCCAAACACGCTCATCCGACTATTTAATCTTAAAGCATGCCGCCTTACCTCAGCTGTCAAAACGGTTTTACCAAAACTTGTCTAAGATTCCAGGAGCACCGCCAATCTGGCATGTGCAGCCTAGTGGAGCAAGTCAAAGCCAAACAGGCTCATCCGACTATTTAATCCTAAAACATATAGCCCCATCTTGCCGCCAAAACTGATTTACCAAAACTTATCTCAGTTACCAGGAACCCTGTTAATATAGCATTTGCAGCCTAGGGGAGCAAGACAAAGCCAAATATTCTCACCCGACAAATCAAATTTTAAAACATATAGCCCCATCTGGCCGCCAAAACTGATTTACCAAAACTTGTCTCAGATATCAGGAACCCTGTTAATCCAGCATTTGCATCCTAGGGGAGCAAGTCAAAGTCAAACAGACTCACCCGACTATTTAAACTTAAAACATACAGACTTACGTAGCTGTTAAAACTGTTTTACCAAAACCTTTTTTTAGATTCCAGGAGCCCCGCCAATCTGGCATGTGCCGCCTAGGGGAGAAAGTCAAAGCCAAATAGTCTCACACGAAACATAAAACATTCAGCCTCACCTGGTACTCAAAATTGCCTTACCAAAACTTGTTTCAGATACCAGGAACCCTGTTAATCCAGCATTTGCATCCTAGGGGCGCAACTCAAAGCCAAACAGGCTAGACCGACTATTTAATCTTAAAACATACAGTCATGCCCAGCTGTCAAAACTGTTTTACCAAACCTTGTCTTAGATTCCAGGAGCCAAGCCAATCTGGCATGCGGAGCCTAAGGGAGCAAGTCAAAGCCAAACAGGCTCACCCGACAATTTAATCTTAAAACATACAGACTTACGTAGTTCCCAAAGCTGCTTTACCAAAACTTGTTTCAGATACCAGGAACCCTGTTAATCCAGCATTTGCATCCTAGGGGCGCAACTCAAAGCCAAACAGGCTCAACCGACTATTTAATCTTAAAACATACAGCCTTACCTAGCTGTCAAAACTGTTTTACCAAAACTTGTCTTAGATTCCAGGAGCCTCGCCAATCTGGCATGTGCAGCCTAGGGGCGCAAGTCAAAGCCAAACAGGCTCTCCCGACTATTAAATCTTAAAACATATAGCCCCATCTGGCCGCCAAAACTTATTTACCAAAACTTGTTTCAGATACCAGGAACCCTGTTAATCCAGCATTTGCATCCTAGGGGCGCAACTCAAAGCCAAACAGGCTCAACCGACTATTTAATCTTAAAACATACAGTCTTGCCCAGCTGTCAAAACTCTTTTACCAAACCTTGTCTAAGATTCCAGGAGCCAAGCCAATCTGGCCTGTGGAGCCAAGGGGAGCAAGTCAAAGCCAATCAGGCTCACCCAACAATTTAATCTTAAAACATACAGACTTACGTAGTTGCCAAAGCTGCTTTACCAAAACTTGTTTCAGATACCAGGAACCCTGTTAATCCAGCATTTGCATCCTAGGGGCGCAACTCAAAGCCAAACAGGCTCAACCGACTATTTAATCTTAAAACATACAGCCTTACCTAGCTGTCAAAACTGTTTTACCAAAACTTGTCTTAGATTCCAGGAGCCTCGCCAATCTGGCATGTGCAGCCTAGGGGCGCAAGTCAAAGCCAAACAGGCTCTCCCGACTATTAAATCTTAAAACATATAGCCCTATCTGGCCGCCAAAAATGATTTACCAAAACTTGTCTTAGATGCCAGGAACCCTGTTATTCCAGCATTTGCATCCTAGGGGCGCAAGTCAAAGCCAAACACGCTCACCCGACTATTTAATCTTAAAGCATACAGCCTTACCTAGCTGTCAAAACTGTTTTACCAAAACTTGTCTTAGATTCCAGGAGCACCGCCAATCTAGCATGTGCAGCCTAGTGGAGCAAGTCAAAGCCAAACAGGCTCATCTGACTATTTAATCATAAACCATATAGCCCCATCTTGCCGCCAAAACTGATTTACCAAAACTTATCTCAGTTACCAGGAACCCTGTTAATCTAGCATTTGCAGCCTAGGGGAGCAAGACAAAGCCAAATATTCTCACCCGACTATTTAAACTTAAAACATACAGACTTACGTAGCTGTTAAAACTGTTTTACCAAAACCTTTTATAGATTCCAGGATCCCCGCCAATCTGGCATGTGCCGCCTAGGGGAGAAAGTCAAAGCCAAATAGTCTCACACGAAACATAAAACATTCAGCCTCACCTGGAACTCAAAATTGCCATACCAAAACTTGTTTCAGATACCAGGAACCCTGTTAATCCAGCATTTGCATCCTAGGGGCGCAAGTCAAGGCCAAATAGGCTCAACCGAATATTTAATCTTAAAACATACAGTCTCGCCCAGCTGCCAAAACTGTTTTACCAAACCTTGTCTTAGATTCCAGAAGCCCCGCCAATCTGCCATGAGGAGCCTAGGGGAGCAAGTCAAAACCAAACAGGCTCACCCGAGAATTTAATCTTAAAACATACAGCCCCATCTGGCTGCCTAAACTGCTTTACCAAAACTTGCCTTAGAAACCAGGAGCCCTGTTAATCTAGCATTTGCAGCCTAGGGGAGCAAGTCAAAGCCAAACAGGCTCACCTGACAATTTAATCTTAAAACATACAGACTTACGTAGCTGCCAAAACTGCTTTACCAAAACTTGCCTTAGAAACCAGGAGCCCTGTTATTCTAGCATTTGCAGCCTATGGGAGCAAGTCAAAGCAAAATAGTCTCACCCGACTATTAAGTCTTAACACATTCAGCCTCACCTGGTACTCAAAATTGCCTTACCAAAACTTGTTTCAGATACCAGGAACCCTGTTAATCCAGCATTTGCATCCTTGGGGCGCAACTCAAAGCCAAACAGGCTAGACCAACTATTTAATCTTAAAACATACAGTCTTGCCCAGCTGTCAAAACTGTTTTACCAAACCTTGTCTTAGATTCCAGGAGCCAAGCCAATCTGGCATGTGGAGCCTAAGGGAGCAAGTCAAAGCCAAACAGGCTCACCCGACAATTTAATCTTAAAACATACAGACTTACGTAGTTGCCAAAGCTGCTTTACCAAAACTTGTCTCAGATACCAGGAACCCTGTTAATGCAGCACTTGCATCCTAGGGGCGCAAGTCAAAGCCAAACAGGCTCTCCCGACTATTAAATCTTAAAACATATAGCCCCACCTGGCCGCCAAAAATGATTTACCAAAGCTTGTCTTAGATGCCAGGAACCCTGTTATTCCAGCATTTTCATCCTAGGGGCGCAAGTCAAAGCCAAACACGCTCACCCGACTATTTAATCTTAAAGCATTCAGCCTTACCTAGCTGTCAAAACGGTTTTACCAAAACTTGTCTTAGATTCCAGGAGCACCGCCAATCTGGCATGTGCAGCCTAGTGGAGCAAGTCAAAGCCAAACAGGCTCATCCGACTATTTAATCCTAAAACATATAGCCCATCTTGCCGCCAAAACTGATTTACCAAAACTTATCTCAGTTACCAGGAACCCTGTTAATCTAGCATTTGCAGCCTAGGGGAGCAAGACAAAGCCAAATATTCTCACCCGACTATTAAATTTTAAAACATATAGCCCCATCTGGCCGCCAAAACTGATTTACCAAAACTTGTCTCAGATATCAGGAACCCTGTTAATCCAGCATTTGCATCCTAGGGGCGCAAGTCTAAGCCAAACACGCTCTTCCGACTATTTAATCTAAAAGCATACAAACCTTACCCAGCTGTCAAAACTGTTTTACCAAAACTTGTCTTAGATTCCAGGAGCTCCGCCAATCTGGCATGTGCCGCCTAGGGGAGAAAGTCAAAGCCAAATAGTCTCACACGAAACATAAAACATTCAGCCTCACCTGGAACTCAAAATTGCCATACCAAAACTTGTTTCAAATACCAGGAACCCTGTTAATCCAGCATTTGCATCCTAGGGGCGCAAGTCAAGGCCAAATAGGCTCAACCGACTATTTTACTTAAAACATACAGACTTACGTAGCTGTTAAAACTGTTTTACCAAAACCTTTTTTAGATTCCAGGAGCCCCGCCAATCTGGCATGTGCCGCCTAGGGGAGAAAGTCAAAGCCAAATAGTCTCACACGAAACATAAAACATTCAGCCTCACCTGGAACTCAAAATTGCCATACCAAAACTTGTTTCAAATACCAGGAACCCTGTTAATCCAGCATTTGCATCCTAGGGGCGCAAGTCAAGGCCAAATAGGCTCAACCGACTATTTTATCTTAAAACATACAGTCTTGCCCAGCTGCCAAAACTGTTTTACCAAACTATGTCTTAGATTCCAGAAGCCCCGCCAATCTGGCATGTGGAGCTTAGGGGAGCAAGTCAAAACCAAACAGGCTCACCCGAGAATTTAATCTTAAAACATACAGCCCCATCTGGCTGCCAAAACTGCTTTACCAAAACTTGCCTTAGAAAACAGGAGCCCTGTTAATCTAGCATTTGCAGCCTAGGGGAGCAAGTCAAAGCCAAACAGGCTCACCCGACTATTAAATCCTAAAACATATAGCCCCATCTGGCCGCCAAAACTGATTTACCAAAACTTGTTTCAGATACCAGGAACCCTGTTAATCCAGCATTTGCATCCTAGGGGCGCAAGTCAAGGCCAAATTGGCTCAAGCGACTATTTAATCTTAAAACATACAGTCTTGCCCAGCTGCCAAAACTGTTTTACCAAACCATGTCTTAGATTCCAGGAGCCCGGCCAATCTGGCATGTGGAGCCTAGGGGAGCAAGTAAAAACCAAACAGGCTCACCCGAGAATTTAATCTTAAAACATACAGCCCCATCTGGCTGCCAAAACTGCTTTACCAAAACTTGCCTTAGAAACCAGGAGCCCTGTTAATCTAGCATTTGCAGCCTAGGGGAGCAAGTCAAAGCAAAATAGTCTCATCCGACTATTAAGTCTGAACACAATCAGCCTCACCTGGAACTCAGAATTGCCTTACCAAAACTTGTCTTAGATTCCAGGAACCCTGGTTATCCAGCATTTGCATCCTAGGGGCGCAAGTCAAGGCCAAACAGGCTCACCCGACTATTAAATCTTGAAACATATAGCCCCATCTGGCCGCCAAAACTGATTTACCAAAACTTGTCTTAGATACCAGAAACCCTGTTATTCCAGCATTTGCATCCTAGGGGCGCAAGTCTAAGCCAAACACGCTCTTCCGACTATTTAATCTAAAAGCATACAAACCTTACCCAGCTGTCAAAACTGTTTTACCAAAACTTGTCTTAGATTCCAGGAGCTCCGCCAATCTGGCATGTACAGCCTAGGGGAGCAAGTCAAAGCCAACAAGGCTCATCCGACTATTTAATCCTAAAACATATAGCCCCATCTGGCCGCCAAAACTGATTTACCAAAACTTGTCTCAGATACCAGGAACCCTGTTAATCTAGCATTTGCTGCCTAGGGGAGCAAGACAAAGCCAAATAGCCTCACCCGACTAATAAATCTTAACACATTCAGCCTCACCTGGAACTCAAAATTGCTTTACCAAAACTTGTTTCAGATACCAGGAACCCTGTTTATCCAGCATTTGCATCCTAGGGGCGCAAGTCAAAGCCAAACAGGCTCACCAAACTATTAAATCTTAAAACATATAGCCCCATCTGGCCGCCAAAACTGATTCACGAAAACTTGTCTTAGATACCAGGAACCCTGTTATTCCAGCATTTGCATCCTAGGGGCGCAAGTCAAAGCCAAACACGCTCACCCGACTATTTAATCTTAAAGCATACAGCCTTACCTAGCTGTCAAAACTGTTTTACCTAAACTTGTCTAAGATTCCAGGAGCCCCGCCAATCTGGCATGTGGAGCCTAGGGGAGCAAGTCAAAGCCAAACAGGCTCACCCGACAATTTAATCTTAAAACATACAGACTTACGTAGCTGCCAAAACTGCTTTACCAAAACTTGCCTTAGATACTAGGAGGCCTGTTAATCTAGCATTTGCAGCCTAGGGGAGCAAATCAAAGCAAAATAGTCTCACCCGACTATTAAGTCTTAACACATTCAGCCTCACCTGGAACTCAAAATTGCCTTACCAAAACTTGTTTCAGATACCAGGAACCCTGTTAATCCAGCATTTGCATCCTAGGGGCGCAACTCAAAGCCAAACAGCCTAGACCGACTATTTAATCTTAAAACATACAGTCTTGCCCAGCTGTCAAAACTGTTTTACCAAGCCTTGTCTTAGATTCCAGGAGCCAAGCCAATCTGGCATGTGGAGCCTAAGGGAGCAAGTCAAAGCCAATCAGGCTCACCCAACAATTTAATCTTAAAACATACAGACTTACGTAGTTGCCAAAGCTGCTTTACCAAAACTTGTCTCAGATACCAGGAACCCTGTTAATGCAGCATTTGCATCCTAGGGGCGCAAGTCAAAGCCAAACAGGCTCACCCGCATATTAAATCTTAAAACATATAGCCCCATATATATAGAACCCTGTTATTCCAGCATTTGCATCCTAGGGGCGCAAGTCAAAGCCAAACACGCTCACCCCCAGCCTTACCTAGCTGTCAAAACTGTTTTACCAAAACTGGTCTTAGATTCCAGAAGCCCCGCCAATCTGGCATGTTGAGCCTAGGGGAGCAAGTCAAAGCCAAACAGGCTCACCCGAAAATTTAATCTTAAAACATACAGACTTACGTAGCTGCCAAAACAGCTTTACCAAAACTTACCTTAGAAACCAGGAACCCTGTTATTCCATCAATTGCATCCTAGGGGCGCAAGTCAAAGCCAAACACGCTCACCCGACTATTTAATCTTAAAGCATACAGCCTAACCTAGCTGTCAAAACTGTTTTACCAAAACTTGTCTTAGATTCCAGGAGCCCCGTCAATCTGGCATGTGGAGCCTAGGGGAGCAAGTCAAAGCCAAATAGCCTCACCCGACTATTAAATCTTAAAACATACAACCCCATCTGGCCGCCGGAACTGATTTACCAAAACTTGTCTTAGATACCAGGAACCCTGTTATTCCAGCATTTGCATCCTAGGTGAGCAAGGCAAAGCCAAATAACCTCACCCGACTATTAAATCTTAAAACAATTAGCCCCATTTGGCCGCCAAAACTGATTTACCAAAACTTGTCTTAGATACCAGGAACCCTGTTATTCCAGCATTTGCATCGTAGGGGAGCAAGTCAAAGCCAAACACGCTCACCCGACTATTTAATCTTAAAGCATACAGCCTTACCTAGCTGTCAAAACTGTTTTACCAAAACTTGTCTTAGATTCCAGGAGCCCCGCCAATCTGGCATGTGGAGCCTAGGGGAGCAACTCAAAGCCAAACAGGCTCACCCGACAATTTAATCTTAAAACATACAGACTTACGTAGCTGGCAAAACTGCTTTACCAAAACTAGCCTTAGATACCAGGAACCCTGTTATTCCAGCATTTGCATCGTAGGGGAGCAAGTCAAAGCCAAACACGCTCACCCGACTATTTAATCTTAAAGCATACAGCCTTACCTAGCTGTCAAAACTGTTTTACCAAAACTTGTCTTAGATTCCAGGAGCCCCGCCAATCTGGCATGTGGAGCCTAGGGGAGCAACTCAAAGCCAAACAGGCTCACCCGACAATTTAATCTTAAAGCATGAAGCCTTACCTAGCTGTCAAAACTGTTTTACCAAAACTTGTCTTAGATTCCAGGAACCTCGCCAATCTGGCATGTGCAGCCTAGGGGAGCAAGTCAAAGCCAAATAGCCTCACCCGACTAATAAATCTTAAAACATACAAACCCACCTGGCCGCCAAAACTGATTTACCAAAACTTGTCTTAGATACCAGGAACCCTGTTATTCCACCATTTGCATCCTAGGGGAGCAAGGCAAAGTCAAATAGCCTCACCCGACTATTAAATCTTAAAACATATAGCCACATTTGGCCGCCAAAACTGATTTACCTAAACTTGTCTTAGATACCAGGAACCCTGTTATGCCAGCATTTGCATCCTAGGGGCGCAAGTCAAAGCCAAACACGCTCACCTGACTATTTAATCTTAAAGCATACAGCCTTACCTAGCTGTCAAAACTGTTTTACCAAAACTTGTCTTAGATTCCAGGAGCCCCGCCAATCTGGCATGTGGAGCCTAGGGGAGCAAGTCAAAGCCAAACAGGCTCACCCGACAATTTTATCTTAAAACATACAGACTTACGTAGCTGCCAAAACTGTTTTACCAAAACTTGTCTCAGATACCAGGAACCCTGTTAATCTAGCATTTGCTGCCTAGGGGAGCAAGTCAAAGCAAAATAGTCTCACCCGACTATTAAGTCTTAACACATTCAGCCTCACCTGGAACTCGAAATTGCCTTAGCAAAACTTGTTTCAGATACCAGGAACCCTGTTAATCCAGCATTTGCATCCTAGGGGCGCAACTCAAAGCCAAACAGCCTCAACCGACTATTTAATCTTAAAACATATAGCCCCATCTGGCCGCCAAAAATGATTTACCAAAGCTTGTCTTAGATGCCAGGAACCCTGTTATTCCAGCATTTTCATCCTAGGGGCGCAAGTCAAAGCCAAACACGCTCACCCGACTATTTAATCTTAAAGCATACAGCCTTACCTAGCTGTCTAAACGGTTTTACCAAAACTTGTCTTAGATTCCAGGAGCACCGCCAATCTGGCATGTGCAGCCTAGTGGAGCAAGTCAAAGCCAAACAGGCTCATCCGACTATTTAATCCTAAAACATATAGCCCCATCTTGCCGCCAAAACTGATTTACCAAAACTTATCTCAGTTACCAGGAACCCTGTTAATCTAGCATTTGCAGCCTAGGGGAGCAAGACAAAGCCAATTATTCTCACCCGACTATTAAATTTAAAACATATAGCCCCATCTGGCCGCCAAAACTGATTTACCAAAACTTGTCTCAGATATCAGGAACCCTGTTAATCCAGCATTTGCATCCTAGGGGAGCAAGTCAAAGTCAAACAGACTCACCCGACTATTTAAACTTAAAACATACAGACTTACGTAGCTGTTAAAACTGTTTTACCAAAACCTTTTTTAGATTCCAGGAGCCCCGCCAATCTGGCATGTGCCGCCTAGGGGAGAAGGTCAAAGCCAAATAGTCTCACACGAAACATAAAACATTCAGCCTCACCTGGAACTCAAAATTGCCATACCAAAACTTGTTTCAAATACCAGGAACCCTGTTAATCCAGCATTTGCATCCTAGGGGCGCAAGTCAAGGCCAAATAGGCTCAACCGACTATTTTATCTTAAAACATACAGTCTTGCCCAGCTGCCAAAACTGTTTTACCAAACTATGTCTTAGATTCCAGAAGCCCCGCCAATCTGGCATGTGGAGCCTAGGGGAGCAAGTCAAAACCAAACAGGCTCACCCGAGAATTTAATCTTAAAACATACAGCCCCATCTGGCTGCCAAAACTGCTTTACCAAAACTTGCCTTAGAAAACAGGAGCCCTGTTAATCTAGCATTTGCAGCCTAGGGGAGCAAGTCAAAGCCAAACAGGCTCACCCGACTATTAAATCCTAAAACATATAGCCCCATCTGGCCGCCAAAACTGATTTACCAAAACTTGTCTTAGATACCAGAAACCCTGTTAATCTAGCATTTGCAGCCTAGGGGAGCAAGACAAAGCCAATTATTCTCACCCGACTATTAAATTTAAAACATATAGCCCCATCTGGCCGCCAAAACTGATTTACCAAAACTTGTCTCAGATATCAGGAACCCTGTTAATCCAGCATTTGCATCCTAGGGGGAGCAAGTCAAAGTCAAACAGACTCACCCGACTATTTAAACTTAAAACATACAGACTTACGTAGCTGTTAAAACTGTTTTACCAAAACCTTTTTAGATTCCAGGAGCCCCGCCAATCTGGCATGTGCCGCCTAGGGGAGAAGGTCAAAGCCAAATAGTCTCACACGAAACATAAAACATTCAGCCTCACCTGGAACTCAAAATTGCCATACCAAAACTTGTTTCAAATACCAGGAACCCTGTTAATCCAGCATTTGCATCCTAGGGGCGCAAGTCAAGGCCAAATAGGCTCAACCGACTATTTTATCTTAAAACATACAGTCTTGCCCAGCTGCCAAAACTGTTTTACCAAACTATGTCTTAGATTCCAGAAGCCCCGCCAATCTGGCATGTGGAGCCTAGGGGAGCAAGTCAAAACCAAACAGGCTCACCCGAGAATTTAATCTTAAAACATACAGCCCCATCTGGCCGCCAAAACTGATTTACCAAAACTTGTTTCAGATACCAGGAACCCTGTTAATCCAGCATTTGCATCCTAGGGGCGCAAGTCAAGGCCAAATTGGCTCAAACGACTATTTAATCTTAAAACATACAGTCTTGCCCAGCTGCCAAAACTGTTTTACCAAACCGTGTCTTAGATTCCAGGAGCCCGGCCAATCTGGCATGTGGAGCCTAGGGGAGCAAGTAAAACCAAACAGGCTCACCCGAGAATTTAATCTTAAAAACATACAGCCCCATCTGGCTGCCAAAACTGCTTTACCAAAACTTGCCTTAGAAACCAGGAGCCCTGTTAATCTAGCATTTGCAGCCTAGGGGAGCAAGTCAAAGCAAAATAGTCTCATCCGACTATTAAGTCTGAACACAATCAGCCTCACCTGGAACTCAGAATTGCCTTACCAAAACTTGTCTCAGATTCCAGGAACCCTGGTTATCCAGCATTTGCATCCTAGGGGCGCAAGTCAAGGCCAAACAGGCTCACCCGACTAGTAAATCTTGAAACATATAGCCCCATCTGGCCGCCAAAACTGATTTACCAAAACTTGTCTTAGATACCAGAAACCCTGTTATTCCAGCATTTGCATCCTAGGGGCGCAAGTCTAAGCCAAACACGCTCTTCCGACTATTTAATCTAAAAGCATACAAACCTTACCCAGCTGTCAAAACTGTTTTACCAAAACTTGTCTTAGATTCCAGGAGCCCCGCCAATCTGGCATGTACAGCCTAGGGGGAGCAAGTCAAAGCCAACAAGGCTCATCCGACTATTTAATCCTAAAACATAAAGCCCCATCTGGCCGCCAAAACTGATTTACCAAAACTTGTCTCAGATACCAGGAACCCTGTTAATCTAGCATTTGCTGCCTAGGGGAGCAAGACAAAGCCAAATAGCCTCACCCGACTAATAAATCTTAACACATTCAGCCTCACCTGGAACTCAAAATTGCTTTACCAAAACTTGTTTCAGATACCAGGAACCCTGGTTATCCAGCATTTGCATCCTAGGGGGCGCAAGTCAAAGCCAAACAGGCTCACCCGACTATTAAATCTTAAAACATATAGCCCCATCTGGCCGCAAAACTGATTCACGAAAACTTGTCTTAGATACCAGGAACCCTGTTATTCCAGCATTTGCGTCCTAGGGGCGCAAGTCAAAGCCAAACACGCTCACCCGACTATTTAATCTTAAAGCATACAGCCTTACCTAGCTGTCAAAACTGTTTTACCTAAACATGTCTAAGATTCCAGGAGCCCCGCCAATCTGGCATGTGGAGCCTAGGGGAGCAAGTCAAAGCCAAACAGGCTCACCCGACAATTTAATCTTAAAACATACAGACTTACGTAGCTGCCAAAACTGCTTTACCAAAACTTGCCTTAGATACTAGGAGGCCTGTTAATCTAGCATTTGCAGCCTAGGGGAGCAAATCAAAGCAAAATAGTCTCACCCGACTATTAAGTCTTAACACATTCAGCCTCACCTGGAACTCAAAATTGCCTTACCAAAACTTGTTTCAGATACCAGGAACCCTGTTAATCCAGCATTTGCATCCTAGGGGCGCAACTCAAAGCCAAACAGGCTAGACCGACTATTTAATCTTAAAACATAAAGTCTTGCCCAGCTGTCAAAACTGTTTTACCAAGCCTTGTCTTAGATTCCAGGAGCCAAGCCAATCTGGCATGTGGAGCCTAAGGGAGCAAGTCAAAGCCAATCAGGCTCACCCAACAATTTAATCTTAAAACATACAGACTTACGTAGTTGCCAAAGCTGCTTTACCAAAACTTGTCTCAGATACCAGGAACCCTGTTAATGCAGCATTTGCATCCTAGGGGCGCAAGTCAAAGTCAAACAGGCTCACCCGCATATTAAATCTTAAAACATATAGCCCCATATATATAGAACCCTGTTATTCCAGCATTTGCATCCTAGGGGCGCAAGTCAAAGCCAAACACGCTCACCCACAGCCTTACCTAGCTGTCAAAACTGTTTTACCAAAACTGGTCTTAGATTCCAGAAGCCCCGCCAATCTGGCATGTATAGCCTAGGGGGAGCAAGTCAAAGCCAAACAGGCTCACCCGACAATTTAATCTTAAAACATACAGACTTACGTAGCTGCCAAAACAGCTTTACCAAAACTTGCCTTAGAAACCAGGAACCCTGTTATGCCAGCATTTGCATCCTAGGGGCGCAAGTCAAAGCCAAACACGCTCACCTGACTATTTAATCTTAAAGCATACAGCCTCACCTAGCTGTCAAAACTGTTTTACCAAAACTTGTCTTAGATTCCAGGAGCCCCGCCAATCTGGCATGTGGAGCCTAGGGGAGCAAGTCAAAGCCAAACAGGCTCACCCGACAATTTTATCTTAAAACATACAGACTTACGTAGCTGCCAAAACTGTTTTACCAAAACTTGTCTCAGATACCAGGAACCCTGTTATTCCAGCATTTGCATCCTAGGGGCGCAAGTCAAAGCCAAACACGCTCACCCGACTATTTAATCTTAAAGCATACAGCCTTACCTAGCTGTCAAAACTGTTTAACCAAAACTTGTCTTAGATTCCAGGAGCCCCGCCAATCTGGCATGTGGAGCCTAGGGGAGCAAGTCAAAGCCAAACAGGCTCACCCGACAATTTTATCTTAAAACATACAGACTTACGTAGCTGCCAAAACTGCTTTACCAAAACTTGCCTTAGAAACCAGGAGCCCTGTTAATCTAGCATTTGCTGCCTAGGGGAGCACGTCAAAGCAAAATAGTCTCACCCGACTATTAAGTCTTAGCACATTCAGCCTCACCTGGAACTCAAAATTGCCTTAGCAAAACTTGTTTCAGATACCAGGAACCCTGTTAATCCAGCATTTGCATCCAGGGGGCGCAACTCAAAGCCAAACAGCCTCAACCGACTATTTAATCTTAAAACATACAGTCTTGCCCAGCTGTCAAAACTGTTTTACCAAACCTTGTCTTAGATTCCAGGAGCCAAGCCAATCTGGCATGTGGAGCCTACGGGAGCAAGTCAAAGCCAAACAGGCTCACCCGACAATTTAATCTTAAAACATACAGACTTACGTAGTTGCCAAAGCTGCTTTACCAAAACTTGTCTCAGATACCAGGAACCCTGTTAATGCAGCATTTGCATCCTAGGGGCGCAAGTCAAAGCCAAACAGACTCACCGGACTATTAAATCTTAAACATATAGCCCCATCTGGCCGCCAAAACTGATTTACCAAAACTTGTCTCAGATACCAGGAACCCTGTTATTCCAGCATTTGCATCCTAGGGGCGCAAGTCAAAGCCAAACACGCTCACCCGACTATTTAATCTTAAAGCATACAGCCTTACCTAGCTGTCAAAACTG